>JBAKBP010007301.1:0-101319 GCA_037953745.1 Lithodes maja
GTGATACAGGACTCCCAGCCACCCGCGGCACTATGCCGGGGGACCTGGAGACAACCAGAACCTTCACAAGTTAACGTTCAAGATAGGGATATTGACCAAATAGATATTATACCCTCGTCAGTCCCAGATTTAGTGTGGCCACTGCCGGAACAATTTACTAATCCCCGGCCGCCAACACCAGAAGTGATAGAACTAGGCTACCAGGTGAGCCGGAAGACATAAACTTGTCCTCAGCTCGACCTATTAATGTTGAAGTAGAGTCAGAAGGTGGGTCTCAGTCCTCTCGGGGTTCCCACAGTAAGTGTGTAACTACTGAAGAACTACATGATATTCTCCACAGAGTAATACAACAATATCAGATCCCTTCTTCTCAAGCTCCTTCCACTAGCACAGCAGTAGTTCCCTCACTTGAGTCTACGGTAAGGCCGTTACAGCCCTCAGGTGTTTCACATCCCCATTCCTCTTTGCCTTCGGTTAACGTTACTCCGGCGACTGCCACGGATAGTAGCACGACAGTGCCGGCCTCCTTGACTACCACTAACGTCCGTCATTACATACGTTACTCCTCCCCCTCTTGATAAACTTCCACAGAGAAAAGGCCCTAATGCCTCTTTTTTATGGACCCGATTGCTCATGGGTTCAGTCAATTCCTCAGAAACCACACCTGGCACAAGCTACCGTATTGGGGGAACTTCCGGTACCTAGTGATTGGACCATTGAGGTCAATAAGAGTAGAAAATTAAGAGCTAAGGATGCCCAAGGTAGGTTACTAGATGTCACCATTAAGGCCATTCCATCTGTTTATGGCGCTGATTTCTTTGTGTATTCAGCCTCACCGGCGATACCTCCGGCCTCATCTGCAAAACTGTTTGCCGACTGGTCTAAGAATGACGGCGTAAATTATATTAAAGCTCTACATGCACTTACGCCGGAACTGTGATTTGTTGATATGGTGGCCTAACATATGTGAAAGAAGCATAAAATCGGTGGTTAGCACATGGAATTATGGTGAGATGGCTTGCTAAGGGTTTTGGTTATAGCCACTGGGCAGACAGATGTGATGGAAAGGGGAACTACTACACCAAAGGACAGTTATCAACTGGTATCGCCCCCCCCCCCCCCCCCCCCCCCCGTATAGTGGGTACCACCGGAAAAAAAAGTCTGTCGTCGTCGTCGTCCGTCTGTCCCGAAACTCCTAGACCGTCGGACGGATTTTCACCAAATTTTACACGAACATTTGTTGGGTGAATGCGAACGTCAGTCAAAAAATATTTTTTAAATTTGTGCAACAGTTATGATTTTAGATCCAAAATATGGTTTTTACCCCCCCCCCCCCCCTCCAGCAATGATGGCGTTCATAGTGTGTGAGCCCCAAAGGGGCTCACACACTAAGAACGCATTCGTTCTGGGGGCGAAAACATCTTGCTCCGTATTTGCTAGGTTAAGTTAGTTTAGTTGGTATTAGAAGTGATGGTAGTAATAGTGGGATTGATGGTGATAATAGTGATGATGGTGATATTAGTAGTGATGATGGTTGTATTTGTATTGATGATGATGACAGTAGTAGATATGATGGTGACAGTAGTATATATGATGGTGACAATACTAGTAGTAGTGATGATGGTCATACTAGTAGTGATGATGGTGATAAGTAATGATGATAGTTGTAGTGATGATGATGACAGTAGTGATGATGGTAGTGACAATGGTGTATTAGTGATGATAGTGAGTAGTAGTGATGATGGTGAAAGTTGTAGTGATGATGAAAATAGTTGTGATGATGAAGATCATAGTAATGGTGTTGTAGTGATGACAATAGTTGTGATGATTAGATCATAGTAATGGTGATGATGGCAGTAGTAGTGATGATGGTGATGGTAGGATACATGATGGTAATACTTGTGACAGTAGTAATGATGGTTATAGTAGTAGTGATGATGTTAACTGTAGTAATGATGATTGTAAGATGGTGGTGATGATAGTAGTAATGATGGTTGATAGGTGTAGTATCAATGCTGATAGTAGTGATTAAGATGGTAGTGACAATGGTGACAGTAGTAGTGATGATGGTGAGAGTAGTGGTGATGATTGTAATAAACTCTGTGTAAGCAGAGTTTGGTATCCCCCCCCCCCCCCCCCCCCCCCCCCCGTATAGTGGGTACCACCGGAAAAAAGTCTGTCGTCGTCGTCCGACTGTCCCGAAACTCCAACTAGACCGTTGGACAGATTTATCACCATAATACTATTAGTAGTGATGATGGTCATAATATGATGGTGATAAGTAATGATGATAGTTGTAGTGATAATGATGATGTTAGTAGTGATGATGGTGAGTAGTAGTGATGATGGTGAAAGCTGTAGTGATGATGCCAATAGTTGTGATGATGAAGATCATAGTAATGGTGATGATGGCAGTAGTAGTGATGATGGTGATAGTAGGATACATGATGGTAATACTTGTGACAGTAGTAATGATGATGGTTATTTAAATATCCCAGAACAAGAAGCCCACCACAGAAGCCACGAGCGAACACCACACAGAAACACCCGGAAGAAAGGTCCACAGAACGAAAGGACCAGCTGACCGAGCCAGCCATTTCAGACAGGCCCAAGCCCGCAGGGCTAAACAGCTCCAGGACGCACCCATTTACCTTTTCTAAACTGACCATTTTCCACACCTCACGTACACTAACCCTCTCGTGTCCTACACTCCTAACTACAAAGATGATGAACAGGAATATACATTCATATTAAAAACACCCATGCCCTGTCCCGACGTTGAGCCAATGCCAACACATCAGACAGCCATAATTATATCTATGTATGTTCTTACACCCGAGAAGTAGATGTTATATATCTTAGAAGTTAAAACACCCACGCTTGTCCCTAGACCTCGTATATCATTTTCCATGACGAGTATAGATATATGTAACCCGTGCTCAGTCGCCCCTTGCATTGTTCCTCTAGTAACTAAGTCTATAATATTAACTGCCACCAGCATTGATACGAAATAGCGGCACTGTCCTTGCTACAAAGATGATGAACAGGAATATACATTCATATTAAAAACACCCATGCCCTGTCCCGACGTTGAGCCAATGCCAACACATCAGACAGCCATAATTATATCTATGTATGTTCTTACATCCGAGAAGTAGATGTTATATATCTTAGAAGTTAAAACACCCACGCTTGTCCCTAGACCTCGTATATCATTTTCCATGACGAGTATAGATATATATAACCCGTGCTCAGTCGCCCCTTGCATTGTTCCTCTAGTAACTAAGTCTATAATATTAACTGCCACCAGCATTGATGCGACATAGCGGCACTGTCCTTGTGTCGTATTGTGCCAAGTACAGATCAACCAGGTTTCATCACCTTATTAGGATGACGACTATAATGTCATCGTTCATCGATGTATGCAATCCTTAGGTTAAGTATTTTTATCCGCCATTGTGTTCACCTTTTTCCATTTACTTTCCACAATTGTCATACGTCTTCCCCTTGCCTCCTTCGTATCCACAGTCCACACTACGCCAATTTACTTTGTGTCTTACACCTCTTACCCCAACCAGAGATTGTATAAGATAACCTGGTTACCAGTATCTGTCATAAGTACCCCAAAACAATAACTAAGTACCCCTACGAACTGCCGCTGTTGTTGGTATTTATATTTAATAGAAAACGCAGTTCCCAGGGCCAACTAATAGTATCCATAACCCTCGGACTGATCACATAACTCTATCTTTTCCAGACTCATATACCACCCCATAGTTGCATTTGGTTAACGTATTCTACTGCCTTTTCAAACTTCCATATCAATTGTAGCCTAATGCCACCCCCACGCCCAGGGACCTTAGGGGCAAAATTTCCCTGTAGCCCTTGAACTCTCCCCCTCCCCCCCTCTCATTAAGACACCCGCGCTTCTCGACTCTTGTCCGACCTAGCCTCTCTCTCATACCTCTTGAAGATCCTTGAATTGTCCGTTGCTAACGCTCTCCAACCTTTTATATTATATACTCCTATCCAGCCTACCTTCACTTAGTAGGCCAGAACAACATTAGAACTTTACTAGCCCCTTGCATGCCATCTATTCTCTTACAACACATTCACAACCCTGCACCCAATGGTCGTCGGTGCGAGGCTAGCCGCCCCGCCAGTAACTAACTTCTATTGCCATACTTCCAGATAAATGTGGCAGAGTTAGCAACCCAGTCTCCACCACATCCAGCAAACCCTACAATTAACAACCAGCCGAGTAAAACCAGCTAGCTAAGGCACCTTCGGTTTTGGTATTAAGGACACCCACATCTGTCTCATACACAGAGGGTTATTACAAACACTGGTGATATGGCAAGCCCCTAGCCACAGCCGCCGGACGACTATCACAGAGAGAGGACGCCCAGCTCCCCCTTTTTGCCCACCCGAGGAGGGAGACCCCCACCCCCGCGGAGGTATACCTGGCCCCTGTTTTGACTTTCGAGTCATTGCCAGGTAGCACAGGAATTATTCCTATCAATGAACTAACCATGCATGACTAACACCTTTACTAACCTCTATTAACTCACAATAAACCATTTACCTTTCTTGCATGCTCTGATCACTAAATTAGCACCTCAGCTATACAATAGAATGAAGATTGAACAATCTAGAGAGACGCTCCTATCACAGCTGTCCCCATCCTCCTCGCAAAGTAGATCCAGTCTCTCTCCCCTAAATACTTCCAGTATAGCCAAAATAGTACCTCTTACTAAGGCTCAGTTATATGAAAATATAAAGGCTTTCCTATAGCCATGTGCCACAACATTAAATACCATCTTACCTAGTCTCCATATCTATTGAGAGCTCAATTAAGTCCATAAGACTCGAGATCCCTACTGTCTACAGGGTCCAGAACCGAGCCTATAAATCTAACTCCCGCCCCCAGTCAAATCAGTTGAAAGCTAGACACCAACCAGGGGTCACTACCCTGCAGTTAACTTCTAGCTCTGCCCTTGTGTTGTTCCGGAGTGAGATCCCAGAGCCGGCAGACTCCGTGGCAGATTTGGATAGAAGGACCTGCCCACGTATTTGAGAACTTCACACATATGGCCCCCTTGGACGGCCGCGGAACCAGTCGTTAGCCCCCAACATCATGGACGCAAGATAACCAGGACCAGACCCATCAGATACTACCCAAGATTCCCTTTAGCAGTACTACATATTACTGTGCTGTTTAGAGATACACTAATTAATATTTCTACGAAGTGGCTAAGACCTTGCCCAGTGTAATTCATACTTAACCATTCCATTTGGGACGTACTAAGCGATCAGTGCTCTTTAATTAACAGGCGACCTTGACTCGTAATTACCTTATTCAGATATTAAAACTCTAGTGATATCTAACGTTCGCCCACTGATTTGCGTTCTATGTATTTCTGAGACAAGGATATAAAACTTAGATCAGTACCCCCTTAGGTTACTAGAATTCCCGTGCTCTAAAATACGCGTGTCTAATCTAGTCTGTGAACTACTACTTGTGCACCAGAGCTACCAGTAATAAATCTAACAGTGAATATGAATCTATAAGTAACATTGATGGTCTTCGGTATATAAACCTGTGGAATCGAAGCCAGTGATCAGAAGATTAATACCTGAACGTTGGAAGTGGGAGACTAGGCTCCATCCAGATCCACTTATGCTAGTGTTGTTCAATTCTATTGTATTGTCTTACAATATTCTGCAGTGGTATATCAATAAACGTGATCATGTAACTTGCTACCATGTGTTTCTTTGTGTTCTCTATTCCTCATATCTTGTATTGTGCATGCAGCCTTATATACCCAGTCAATTTAGAACTCACATTACCCAAGTTAAACCTGTAGAAAAATGGCATAACAGTTATAGTAGTAGTGATGATGTTAACTGTAGTAATGATGATTGTAAGATGGTGGTGATGATAGTGGTAATGATGGTTGATAGGTGTAGTATCAATGATGATAGTGATTAAGATGGTAGTGACAATGGTGACAGTGGTAGTGATGATGGTGACAGTAGTAGTGATGATTGTAATTGTAGTAGTGATGATCATATTGATGGTGGTGATGACAGTAGTCATGATGATTGTGGCAGTTGTAGTGATGATGGCAGTATTAGTGATGATGGTGATTGTGATTGATGATGGTATTAGTTGTGATGATGATAACCCATCGCAGAGTTGGGTATGCCGTTTTGAATTTTGGCAAAACGGCACGTCTACTTTATCAACTCTGCGTAAGCAGAGTTTGGTATCGCCCCCCCGTATAGTGGGTACCACCGGATAAAAATGTCTATCGTCGTCGTCGTTTGTCTGTCCCGAAACTCCTCCTAGACCGTTGGACTGATTTTCACCGAATTTCACACAAACATTTGTTGCGTGAATGCGAACGTCAGTCAAAACATATTTTTTGAATTCATGCAATAGTTATGAATTTAGGTCCAAAATATGGTTTTACCCCCCCCCCCCCCCCCACCTCCTACCCAGCAATGATGGGCGTTCTGGGGGCGCTACGTATTTGCTAGGTTAAGTTAGTTTAGTTGGCATTAGAAGTGATGGTGAAAGTAGTGATGATGGTTGTTGTATTGATGATGATGACAGTAGTAGATATGATGGTGACGGTAGTAGATAAATTATGATGGTGACAGTACTAGTATTAGTGATGATGATCATAATAGTAATGATGATTGTGACAAGTAATGAGGATAGATGTAGGGATAATGATGACAGTAGTGATGATGCAAGTGACGATGGTGTGAGTATTATTGATGATGGTGAAAGTTGTAGTGATGATGACAATAGTTGTAATGATGAAGATCATAGTAATGGTGATGATGGCAATAGTAGTGATGATGGTGATAGTAGGATACATGATGGTAATACTTGTGACAGTAGTAATGATGATGGTTATAGTAATAGTGATGATGTTAACAGTAGTAATGATGATTGTAAGATGGTGGTGATAATAGTAATGATGGTTGATAGTTGTAGTATCAATGATGATAGTAGTGATTAAGATGGTAGTAACAATGGTGACAGTAGTAGTGATGATGGGAGTAGTGATGATGATCATAGTAATTGTGATGATGACTAGTCATGATGATTGTGGCAGTTGTAGTGATAATGGCAGTAGTAGTGATGATTGTGATTGATGATGGTATTAGTAGTGATGATGGTAACCCATCGCAGAGTTGGGTATGCCGTTTTGATTTTGGGCAAAACGGCACATCTACTTTATCAACTCTGCGTAAGCAGAGTTTGGTATCGCCCCCCCCCCCGTATAGTGGGTACCACCCGAAAAAAATGTCTGTCGTCGTTGTCAACCGTCTGTCGCTGAACTCCTAGACCGTTGGACGGATTTTCACCAAACTTCACACGAACATTTCTCGGGTGAATGTGAAGGTCGGTCAAAAAAGATTTTTGAATTTATGCAAGTTATGATTTTAGGTCCAAAATATGGTTCCCCCCCGCCCTCCCCCAGGACCTCAAACCTATCTATCTATCTATCTATTGCCTGACGCCGTGATCCCCGAAGGGGTGGCCACGAACGAACCGCCCCCATGCACCTCTGTCCCCAGTCAGTCGACGCCCCTCCCCCCAACCAGCACCGCCTTCGTTCATGTAGTTCCTCACTCCATCCTTCCACCTTATTCGGTCTACCTCTCCCTCTCTGTCCCTCCACCTCGCTCTCGTACACCCTCTTAGTCATTCTCTCGCTTTCCATACGTTCCATATGGCCGAACCATCTCAAGTTGTTCCTTTTCACACTTTCCAGCACATCTACCTCCACACCACACCTTCTTACTTCCTCATTAGTCTGTCTATCCCTCCATGTAACTCCGCACGCACTCCTTAACCCGGGAACTGCGGGGAGACTCTTAAGAGTTCCCCCGGCGGACTGCGGGGAGACTCTTGAGAGTAAGTGAAAAAAAAAATCAACTTTTGACATCGAAAAAAAAAAAAAAAAAAAAAAAAATTTTGGACCCTGGGCCATGCAAAATCTCAGTCCTCTACCTCCCCTCCTTCCCCACTTTCCTCCTCTCCTTCAGTTATCACCTATTTTCCCTGTTATTCCCTTATTCTGAGGTATATTTTCGTGCTAACATTAGCGAGTTGCAAGCAGGGTGTTGTCATCACTGATGGCAAGCGAGTGCAAGAGAGAGAGAGAGAGTATCGATCGACTGTGTCTCAGTGGCCTTGGGGGAAATTGGCGGGAAAGCAGTTTGCCTCACCCATACATTATACAACTCGCGGGCTATATCTCCGATTTTGACCATCCAAACGCTGTTTTCACTCGTTTTATTGTTGTTTCAGGTTAATACCTTTATAATCAACCCATAATAGGTGCATATGGATAAGTATTAATGATATTAATGGTACAATGAATATTTTAGTGACGGAAACACCTCAAATACGTCAGCACAGGGGGACGTTTCCAATTACCCCCATGCGCACTTGTTAGGTTAAGTAATTCATTTCCACTGCTCTCACTCTTGGTCTGAGTCTCTCAACCAACGTCCATGCTTCGTTTCCGTAAGTCAGTGTCGGGATTACCACACTGTCATGCAAGGACTTCTTCACTTCCATACTGACCACCCTATTTCTTGTTACTGCTTTTAGCATTCCTACAACCCTCTTCCCCTGTTGTACCCTCTCCCGCACCTCTTCATCCATAGTCCCATCTTTACTCAACACACTGCCCAGATACTTAAAAGAGTTGACAATCTCCATAGCCTGACCGTTCAGCTTCACCTCACACTCTGTGATTTCACCCCTTTCGAAGACCATAACCTTGCTCTTCCCCGTATTTACCTTCAAATTCTGTTTTTCGCACACTTCCAAACTCATTTACCAGACCCTGCAACTCCCATTCATTATCACTCATCAGAACTGTATCATCCGCAAACAGCAGTATAGGTAGCTTCCACTCAATTCCCTCCCTTTTCAGCGATACACCAACATCCACTGCTCTTGATAGTATTTCTTTCATGACTCCATCCATATATACAGTAAACAACCACGGGGACATCACACACCCCTGTTTCAAACCAACATTCAGGTCAAAGAACTCGCTCTGCTCACTCTCCACACGTACTGCCGCCTTTGCACCCTCATACATGCTCTTCACTGCTTTCAGCAACTTGCCCTCTACTCCGTATATTCTAAGTACTTTCCACAAACCTTCTCTATCCACTTTGTCATAGGCCTTCTCCTAGTCCATAAAGGCAACATACACCTTTTGTTTCTTCTCCAGATACTTCTCCACAACACAATTCAGGGTAAAAATCTGATCTACACATCCTCTTCCCTTCCTAAAACCTCCCTGCTCGTCGCCTATCCATTTCTCCGTTCTCACTCTCACTCTCTCAATCACTACCCTACTGTATACCTTCCCTACTACGCTTAGAAGACATATTCCTCGGTGGTTACCACACACTCCTCTTTCCCCTTTGCCCTTATATAGGGGGACTATTATATTATGCCAGTCTTCCAGTCATCGGGTGCACTCCCCTTCTCCCATGCTAGTTTGCACATTTTCCATACCCATTCTATCACTATCTCACCACCATACCTCAACATTTCCCCACACACTCCATCTGTTCCTGGTGCTTTCCCCAACTTCACTCTTTTCATGGCTTCCCACACTTCTGACCTCCTGATCCCCACCTCCTCCTCCACTACTTCTCTTCTTCTCCCTCCCATACCATATCCAGCTATGTTTGCTGGCTCTTCATTCCTTACATTTAGCAACTCACTGAAGTACTCCCTCCATCTTTCGACTCTCTTGCTTCTCGGCTAGCATTCTCCCATTCTTATCTTTCACACCCTTACTGTTTCCCTTGCTACCTTCCCTAACTTTCTTGACTTCTTTCCAGAACAGGTTCTTACTCTCCCTCCATTTTACACTCAGATTCCTTCCAAATTCCTCATCTACTCTTCTCTTACTTTCCTTCACTACTCTCTTCACCACCCTCTTACTCTCCACGTACCTCGCTCGTTTCTGTCTCTCGGAATCTTCATTCCCTCTACTACCCAACCACTCTCTATATGCTTTCTTCTTTTCTTCCACAGCTATTCTTACCTCTTCTGTCCACCATGCTGTACCTTTCACTCCCCTCCCTCTTCTCCTCACATGCTGCACAGATCTCATCCTTAAACACCTTGCTCATCTCCTCCACTTCCTCCATAACTTCCAGGTCGAACCCACCTAGTCGTCTTTCCACTGCTCTTCTGTACTCCTCCCTGACTTCCTCCTCCTGCAACCTCTCCATCCTCCTCACCATTCCACCCTCCTCTCGCCTCCCTCCAGCTATCCTCACCCACTTCTTTTGTATCCTAACCTTAGCTACCACTACATAATGATCAGACAGACCCCCTCCAATACCCCTATACACCCTAGCATCCATCACAGATTTCTTCATTCGTTCATCCACACATACATAATCAATCAATGACTTTCGTTCCACCACTATCTTATCCTTCATCGTCAACATCCATTTCCACGTGTACCTGTGGATCATTCTGTGTCGGAAGAAGGTGTTGGCTATCCACAGCCTCCTCCCCACACATACGTCCACAAGTGCACTACCATTCCCATTCACCTCTGATGGTACCCCCCACCCTCCCACCACTCCCTCAACTTTCCTATCACCCACCTTACCATTCATACCCCCAATCAGAAATATTCTTTGGTTCTTGTCAAACTTCTCCAGGCACGCCTCCACATTCATCCAGAACTCCTCTTTCTTTCTTTCAAGTATATCCTCTGTCGGGGCATACACGCATACAATCACCCACGTTTGTATTCCTACTTTCATTCTCACCCACACAATCCTTGAACCCACAGACCCATACTCTCTTACACATTCCTTCCATTTGCTGCTTACAAACAAACATGCACCTTCTCTCGCTGTTCCTTCACTCACTCCAGCACACATACCCATTCCACACTCCCACTCTCTCACAGGACCTCAAACACCCCCCCCCCCCCCCCCCCCCCCTCCCCCCAGCAATGATGGCGTTCTTAGTGTGTGTGCCCCGAAGGGGATCACACACAGATCGCATTCGTTCTGGGGCCGAAAACATCTCGCCCCGCACCTGTTAGGTTAAGTTAGTTTAGTTAACATTTCAAGTGATGATAGTAATAGTGGGGAAGATGGTAATAGTAGTGATGATGGTGATGATAGTAGTGATGATGGTTGTAGTTTTAGTGATGATGGTGATAATACTAGTGATGATGGTTGTAGTTTTAGTGATGATGACAGTAGTAATGATGATGATAGTAGTAGATATGATGGTTATATTACTAGTAGTAGTGATGATGGTGACAAGTAATGGTGATTGTAAGATGGTGATAATAATGATTATGGTGATAGTTGTAGTGATATTGATGAGAGTAGTGATGATGGTGACAGTATTAGTGAAGATGGTGAGAGTAGTAGTGATGATTGTAATAGTAGTAGTGATGATGATAGTAATGGTGATGATGGTGACAGTAGTGATGATGGTGGTAATATTAGTGATGATGGTAACCCATCGCAGAGTTGGGTATGCCGTTTTGATTTTGGGCAAAACGGCACGTCTACTTTATTGTAGTAGTGATGATGATCATAGTGATGGTGATGATGACAGTAGTCGTGATGATTGTGGCAGTTGTAGTGATGATGGTGATTGTGATTGATGATGGACTGGTATTAGTAGTGATGATGGTAACCCATCGCAGAGTTGGGTATGCCGTTTTGATTTTGGGAAAAACGGCACGTCTACTTTATTAATACTAATAATATTTATCAACTCTGCATAAGCAGAGTTTGGTATCGCTCCACCGTATAGTGGGTACCACCGGAAAAAATGTCTGTCGTCGTCGTTGTCGTCCGTCTGTCCCGAAACTCCTCCTAGACCGTTGGACGGATTTTCAACAAATTTCACACAAACATTTGTTGGGTGAATGCGAACGTCGGCCAAAAAATATGTTTTAAATTTGTACAATAGTAATGATTTTAGATCCAAAATATGGTTTCCCCCCCCCCCCCCCCCTGCGATGATGGCGTTGTGTGTGTGTGCCCCGTAGGGGCTCACACACAGTATGCCTTCGTTCTGGGGGTGAAAACATCTCGCCCCGCATTTGTTAGGTTAAATTAGTTTAGTTGACATTAGAAGTGATGGTAGTAATAGTGTCCAAACTCTGATATGGACAGTCTTACTTTAAGTATTACTTTAAGTTTCTAGTATTAAGTTTGTGGGATCAATAATTATATAGAATAATTAATTATGTTCTGTATTGGATATTGGGTAATAGATCATTCCTATGAACTTAGGTAATTATAATTGGGTGGGAAAATATATACCTACCCATTCGCGCATGCGTGATATTGGCGGACCTCCCGCGAATATTGTGAGGGTCCTGCACTCTCCCTAGCCGCCACAACTACCAGACCGTCTGCCTACGCTCTCGTGTTTTCACCTCACCTTTCGCCCCATTAGTGATAGTACTTAGCTCATCAATTCTCCATCTATCCATACTAATCCATAGATCATTAATCATCATTCCCATCAATCATTAAGTATAGTGGCCCCCTTCTTTATTCATCAACTCTATCCTATTAGCTAACACTCCCGTTTCCCACACGCCATCTTGTAACAACGCCATGGCTCAACAAGTCAACTAGGCCCTACAGCACTAGTTCCAGTATTCAGGTGATATAAACTATTGTATGGTATTTTTATACAGTCCACTAAATAATCCTAACTACGAATATCCATATATTATATGGTCCTTCGCCCGTCCTAGTGTGTTCCTTTGGCCGGGCCTGCTTTGTTTACTTGTCAGTGCATTTGATGGCTACTCTCCCGCGATTTTTTTCTTCTTTTTCGGCCGCGTGGGTTTTCCTGATTTGCCAACATGGCACATGGCTTTTTTAAGCACGGGGCAGCGGGAGGTGGTGTAGGGGAAGGTTTTGAGCCAGAGAGGGCTATTAACCCTGACCTCATTAAAAAGGTGGCCATAATTGGCCATTCCTATGTGCGCGAACTGTACGGAACTGATAAGTATATCTACCACCCCCACAAGGCGGGTGCCCAACCCCGAAAGGGGTTGAAATAGGGGAGCTATCCCCCTGCCAAAGGCGGCTTTCTAGGGCCTTTCTTAGCTGATGCTGAGAGGATTGGGTTTAGTCATGTGGTGATGGGCTGGTCTATCAGAGTGAGAACTGAGCGATCTCTGCCATACCCATAGCTTACTCTGACTGTTCCGTTTACTTATATGTTTTCTAGATCTCAAGTGACGGCGTCTTTTCCGTGGATTGACCTCCCAATCTACCAAGATTGGAAGCCAAAGCGTCACATTTTTCCTTTGCCCCTCAACTTTCTTTTCATAATTGCTGAGGGGCACAGGGTCCTGGATGGGGCTTTGGTTTCCCGGGCGTTTCCGCACCCTCCTCAGATCCCCGCCATGGAGTGGCTTCGGTCACCCAGGCTTTATTGTGGTCGGTAGGGAGGGTTCTGTGGGGGCGCTCAGTTATGGCCTTGGCCTTGCTCGGGGCCTTGGGGCTGTTCGGCCAGGCATCTTGGGGAACAACAACAACAACAACAACCACCCCCACTACACAATCAAAGCTCTTGCCGCCCCAGGGGCTAAAATAAGTACATTGTGGCATCTAAATTCTAAATTTTGAAGGGTTGTATTTTGGGTTTTAACTTTAATGATTTCGGCACTCGGCAGGCGCGTACATTTAATTCTACAGTCCTAATGCCACCCATGTTCTGATAGTTTGCCATTAATCCCGTCGCTCGCGTTTAGTGTTAGGTCCGAACCCGAGTTTGATCGTCTATTTATCACCATGTCTTATTAGTATATCCTTTGTTTTTTCCTTTTTTTTTTTTTGCCGTTGCTCGCGTTTAGTGTTAGAACCCGAGTTTGATCGGCATGATAAGTATTGCAATTTGTTTTCCCTCTCGCATTTGATGTTACTCGCATTTGTTCTCGCTCTTTGATTATCTGTCATTGGTCCTCGCGTTTAGCCTTAGAACCCGAGTTTGATCGGCGGAAGATTTCCTGTTTCGAATAAACTGTCATAAAGGTCTGGGATTTGTAATTTCCGTTTGTTTTGGACTGGAGGTGACAATATGGAAGCTCTAGCCCAAGGCAAACGCCGTAGGGCAGGTCTTCAAGGTTCATTGACTGTCCTGACAGAAATTTTAGATGAGTTCTTGGAAACCACATCTCGGGTAGAAGTCGAGGCAAAACTGCATAGCGTGCAGACCCAAGTGACCAAGTTTAAGGCCAATCAAGAGGTCTTGTTGCCGCTATATTCCTCAGACTCTGAATATTTTCAAGAGAACCAAGCGGATACCATTTACTTATTTGAGATCTATGGGATAATCGTCAGGTTAATGGAGAAATTGGGTAAAGCAGAAGGGCAATCTCGATCCGACAACAAAAAAGGATCGGGAGTTAAATTGCCGCACCTGATCCTACCCACCTTCGCTGGCGACTCAACATTATGGAATAGGTTTTGGGACATGTTTCGATGTGTGGTGCATGAAAAGACTGACTTAAGTGCAATTCAAAAGTTAACATACTTAAAGGGTCAGTTAAAGGGGGATGCCTATAAATTGATAGAAGGTTTCACGGTTGAGGGTGCAAGTTACGCCCCTGCCTTAGACTTGCTTCAAGAAACCTTCGGGCATCCCGACAGGGTAATGGCGGCACATATCATGCATTTCCATAACCTTGTCGCTCCTAAATGTCAGGTCGTAGAAGTAAATGCTTTCTACGCCACCATGGAAACTGCCATGAGATCTATGACTAGTCAACAAGTGAGTCTGGAAGAGTTCTGTGTGGTTACATTGCTGAATAAATTGCCATCACCAGTTAAGGAGACCATTAGGAGGGAGATGGGTGAGCAAAGCCTAGATTACAAGACTTTCACACAGTGTTTTCAGGCAGAATTGTATAACATGGTTGGTCAGGACTCCCCAGGAAAGAATATGCCTGTGGCTACGGCTGCATTCGCAACACAGAGTGGTAGTAGCCGGTTCCCATGTAAACTGTGCGGTGGGAATAACCATCCCTGGTATAAATGCTTTAAACATAAAAAACAGGACCGCTCAAAATTAAAAGAGCTCGGCAACTACGACTCTGTGCGGGATGTCTCTCCAGTGATCATGGTAGTAATGGGTGCACTAACCCTAATATCAAAAATTGTAGGTATTGCCAGGGTAAGCACTTTCACTCCCTGTGCCCAAAACAGAGAGAGGCAAGACCGGCAAGTGGGGGTACTACTAGGGAAGAGTCAACACCTACAACCTCAACAACAATGTCTGTAAGTATGAATAAGCAAACTGTGATCCTACCCATAGTTCAGCTGCCTGTAAAGGGTAGACACAGGAAATCTATAAAAGTCAGATCGCTACTAGACCAATGCTCACAGAGGACCTTCGTGAAGAAATCCGTACTACCATCCCTTTCATACGAAACCGTGGGGACGGAAGAATTGCGGCTTCATGGTTTCACCGGAACTCAAACCCCTCGTGAGTATACTATTGTAGCACTGAAATATTTATATCGGGGTAGGTTCCATCGTCTCGAAGCAATTGTGGTCGAGGAACTTCCCGAACATAAAGGTGAGTCTAGTCTTAGTGCTGAAATGACTAGTTTAAAGCACCATGGCATTAAATTGGCCGATTCATGCGTCACAGAGACAGCACAGCTGGAGGTACTAATTGGTGCCGACTATTACTACAACATAGTGCGACCTAGTTATAAACGGGTAGGTAATTTGGTTTTACTTCCAACCAAATTCGGATATGCACTGAGTGGTTCTTATGCGGCATCCACATCCAGCTCCAATACTGAGGTTGTAACAATTCTAAAAGTGGCAGTAACTCCAGTGGACCAATATATGTCTACTGGACAGTTCCCGTGCAAAGAAGAACTGAATGCTTTGTGGGATTTAGACCACATTGGCATATCACCCAAAGAACATTCGCAAGCCGAATGGCAAGCTTTGATCAGTTATGAGGAGACAGTCACCTACGAGCCTGAGAGTCAACAATATCAGGTATGTCTGCCCTTGACTGAATTAAAAGAACAGTTTCCCACCAATAAAGGTTTGGCTGTTGGGAGATTACGAGGTCTACAAAAGAGATTTATAGCTGAGCCTAAGTTTTGTGACCAATATTCACAGGTAATTTCTGATCAACTGTCGCGGGGTTTCATCAAGGAGGTTCCTTTCGATGACTCTGGCTCATGTCATTATCTGGCGCATCATGGGGCCGTAAAACAGAGCAAGACTACACCGGTACGTATTGGGTTTGACTGTTCCGCTAAAGTCGTCAAACACAAACCCAGTCTAAATGACTGTCTACATACGGGACCCTCTTTAGTACCGGACCTTGCTCAGGTTATGTTACGTTTCCATCTGCATCAGTATGCGTGGGTCAGTGACATCGAGAAGGCTTTCTTGATGTTGAAACTTCATGAGGATGACAGGGATTACACTAGGTTTATGTGGCCGAAAGATCCTCTACAATTAGATTCTCCTCTAATCTGTTATCGGTTCAGGGTTGTCCTTTTCGGTGCGACCTGTTATCAATTTCTCCATAATGCGACCATCCTTAAGCATCTTTCTCTTGTTGATGCAGACCCAGAGTTGGTGCAGGAAATTAGGGCCGGGCTATATATCGATAACCTCCAAGGTACGGGGGATAATGAAAGTTCCCTCGTCCATGCTTATGATATGGCTCGTGAAGTAATTGATAATGCCCATTTATTCCTGCGCCAATGGGCCACAAATAGTCCCGTCTTGAGAAAGGTGTTGCAGAAGGATGGTGTTGCTGCAGAACAACAGGATTTGGTGAGAGTACTTGGCCTGGTGTGGAAAACTGACTCTGATTCTCTTTCCTTTGGCGTTCAGTATGCTCCTTTGGAACAGGTTACAAAGCGTGAGTGTTTAAGGTTTGCTGCCAAACTCTTTGATCCTTTGGGTGTTGTGTTGCCAGTATCAATAAGGTCTCGAATCTTTCTCCAACAATTGTGGAGACTGAAATTGGGTTGGGACGATGATCTCTGTGGACCTGCAACCGGAATGGCGGGGGATAGTGGATAACATGGTTCTCTGTAGTTGTATTGAGTTCTCTAGGAGGATCTGTTTCAGAAAGACTATTTCCCTGCATGCATTTGCTGACGCAAGCAGTGTCGCTTACGGGACTGCTATATATCTAGTCAGTCCAGAGGGTAGCCACTTGGTCATGGCAAAGGCTAAGGTGGCCCCCATCAAGTCCCTTTCCAACCCTAAATTGGAATTAACTGCAGTTCTGCTAGCCGCCAGAATGATTAACTTCGTTGAGAATGCCTATAAAGATCAACTTCATATCTCTGAAACCTATGTGTGGAGTGACAGTCAAATTACGCTACACTGGATTCACAGTCAAAAGAAACTGCCAGTGTATGTCACTAACCGCATCGACGAGATGCAGGCCCTAGTCCCGACTGCTTATTTCCGGTATGTGTCGACTAAAGAGAACCCAAGTGATATGGTATCTCGAGGCGTGTCTGGTAAATGTTTGAGTTCTTCTGCGTTGTGGTGGAATGGGCCTACTTGGCTCCTGAAACCCGATGGATGGCCAGAGAATATAGATCTGCAACAGAAGCCCGCTGGTATCGTGACCCAAATTGTAGGCACGGTGCCCCAAGATGACACACAGTTATGGGACTGACACAAATATAGCTGCTATGAAAGATTGCAGCGTGTCACAGCATGGGTGATACGTTTCGTAAATAATTTGAAGGCAAAACAAAATAGCCTGCCCCCCACAGGTAGTGCTCATCTCAACGTACATGAAATTAGAGCTGCAGATAATGTTTTACTCAAATTATGCCAAAAAGAGACCTATTCGCAGGAACTTGAAATAATGGTGAAGGGTAAACAGTCCAGAAATAACTTAATCAACCAGTTAGTACTACACCTGAAGGGAGGTATAATTCATTGTTTAATCAACCAGTTAAGACTACACCTGAAGGGAGGTATAATTCATTGTGGAGGCAGATTGAGGTTAGCGGCTATCTCAGAATCATGCAAGTATCCTAAACTTCTGCCCTCCAAACATCCCTTGATCCACCTGATAATTGATCGGTGCCATCGGCTCTGTTACCATTACGGGGTCGGTCACGTGGTTACCTACGTTCGTCTAAAATGGTGGGTGCCTAAACTCAGGCAGGTGGTGAAAAGTGTAAAGTGTAAAACTGGGTAAATGTCTGAAATGTCGTCGGGTAAAAGGTAAGCCCTACGACTATGCAGGACTGCCACCTTTACCACCCCTGCGAACTACCCCTGGATACCCGTATAAGGTCACTGGGGTGGACTATAGCGGAGCAATCCCGATCAAGGACTCGCCGACCATAAAGGCTTACATGCTTTTATTTACTTGCGCGGTCACCAGAGCGATTCACATCGAAATAGTCACCAACCTCACTTGTGACAGTTTCCTCCACGCATTCAGAAGGTTCTGTAGTCGACAGGGATTTCCCCGGATCATTTTAAGTGACAATGCCAAGTGACAATGCCAGCACTTTTGTTGGGGCCTCTGGGTACTTATCGGACATTTGTAATCACCTTAAAGTTCAGTCCCACATTGGCAGTGTTCAATGTGAGTGGCGGTTTATCCCGGCTAGGGCGCCGTGGTTCGGAGCTATATGGGAAAGGGCCATCGGCATTGTCAAGGCGGGGTTGAAGGTGTTGGGACATGCCTTAATTTCCTTGGAGGAATTGACTACTCTACTGTTGGAAATTGAGGCCACTATCAATGATCGTCCCTTATATTATGTTTCCGGCGACCTAGGGGATCTTACCCCAATAACACCCTCTGTATTGGTGCGGGGTCATCGGTTGCGGGATCTTCCTGATGATAATGAAGTGGAGGATGGGTTGGAAGATCCAGACTACATAAATAAAGATGTCATTTCAGCCAGATATCAATATATTCGCAAACTGTCGAAAGATATCTGGCGACGCTGGTCTAACGAGTATCTGGTGACCCTCAGAGAGGCACATAAGTGTAAGCTGAGACCAATAAATGGTCGGTGGCCAGGTATCGGTGATGTCGTCATCATCCATGATGAGGGTCCACACACTTTTTGGAAGTTGGGCCGTATTGTCGAGTTATTACCCGGTCGAGACGGAGAAGTCCGAGTGGCTAGAGTCCGGACGAAGACGGGAACATATACGCGGCCGACTGTCCGTCTGTACCCTCTTGAGGGGGACATTGAGTGCAAAGAGGACTCGTCGGAGACGCCTGGAGACATTCCCACAGTGGCTACCTCGACCGATCAACCGGTCGACGTACCCAGTGGACGTCCTAGTCGACAGGCGGCTCAAGCCTCCTCCCAATCATGGCGGAATAAAATAGCCTCCGGGCTTTTGTAGATACTGTATTATATAAACCTGGTGGCGGGAATGTGTCCAAACTCTGATATGGACAGTCTTACTTTAAGTATTACATTAAGTTTCTAGTATTAAGTTTGTGGGATCGATAATTATATAGAATAATTAATTATGTTCTGTATTGGATATTGGGTAATCTATCATTCCTATGAACTTAGGTAATTATAATTGGGTGGGAAAATATATACCTACCCATTCGTTGATATTGGCGGACCTCCCGCGAATATTGTGAGGGTCCTGCACTCTCTCCCTAGCCGCCACAACTACCAGACCGTCTGCCTACGCTTTCGTGTTTTCACCTCACCTTTCGCCCCATTAGTGATAGTACTTAGCTCATCAATTCTCCATCTATCCATACTAATCCATAGATCATTAATCATCATTCCCATCAATCATTAAGTATGGTGGCCCCCTTCTTTATTCATCAACTCTATCCTATTAGCTAACACTCCCGTTTCCCACATGCCATCTTGTAACAACGCCATGGCTCAACAGGTCAACTAGGCCCTACAGCACTAGTTCCAGTATTCAGGTGATATAAATTATTGTATGGTATTTTTATACAGTCCACTATATAATCCTAACTACGAATATCCATAAATAGAGGGGATGATGGTAATTGTAGTGATAATGGTGATAATAGTAGTGATGATGGTAATTGTAGTGATAATGGTGATAATAGTAGTGATGATGGTTGTAGTTCTAGTGATGATGATGACAGTAATAGATATGATGGTGACAGTACTAGTATTAGTGATGATGGTCATAATAGTAGTGATGATGGTGACAAGTAATGATGATTGTAAGATGGTGATAATAATAATGATGATGGTGATAGTTGAAGTTATAATGGTGACAGTAGTGATGATGGTGAGAGTAGTAATGATGCTTGTAATAGTAGTGGTGATGATGATAGTAATGGTGATGATGATGGTAGTAGTAATGATGGTGACAGTTGTAGTGATGATAGTAGTGGTGATGATGTTGGTAATATTAGTGATGATGGTAACCCTTCGCAGAGTTGGGTATACCATTTTGATTTTGGGCAAAACGGCACGTCTACTTTATTGTTATGCCCTGATTTTATTCAGGTTTAGCTATTGGTTGAGGTGAGTTCTTTCAAGACTGGGACTTCAGAGTACATACAATACATACAAGGAAGACAGTAGAGGATACATATAATACCGAAATATAGTTTATAGAACAGTTTATTTCACTTAAGCAAGTGTCACACTATGCCGATTTAAGTGCCGACACTCCACGACTTAAAGGGTGGGAGCAGGTCTTTGCCTACATCGCCGCGCGACGTGGGTGGGCGCCTACTCAAGAGAGCCGTCGGGAGAGGTCGTCAGGGGCCTCAGGAAATGTTCGACATGCACAACTCCCATGAGTTGAGTCGGCGGCTAGTAAATTGACGGCGCGGGGACGGTAGGCTGGCGTCGTTCGGTATGCATCATACGTTACAGGGCGCCAGCCTGTCTGCATCAGACGCCGCTTATAAGGTAGGTCCCCTTCAGGCAGCGACCCGGTAACGCCCAGGCGCCGTCATAGGGGGAGGGCATACCGTGAGTCCGCGACCTGGCAACGTCGCACAGTACATCGTTGATAGATGGTATTGGGGGTGTTTTTGTTTTAACCTTGATGGAGGTCTAGCGAGGAAACTTAAAAAAATAAATTAATAAATAAATAAATAGACTCCAAAAATCGCCACTGTCCCCTTAATCCGATCCCATCAACGAGTGACTATCTATAAGCCCTTTCAATAGCGGTGGCGTCTGTTTTACCATAGTTCTGCCATACTTAGACGATTTTATGCAGCTTAAGAACGGTCTGTGGGAGTTAAGAGAGATAAATGAGAGGAATGGAGGTCTTGTGATTGCTACAGGCCCTTTGTAAGCATAATACAATAACCTAATAGTTGCCAGACTATAACGAGAAGGACGTCACCGGTACTGAAAGGGTTAACTATAGATGGCCTTGTTTTACCAATTACTCAAAAAAATAACACTTAATTAAGGGGAGATGGGCACATTTGTTTGCTCATTTATGGATCCTTTGATTATGTTTTTAGTTTCCTCCCTAGATCTCAAGCTTAACCCCCCCCACACACACACACACACACACACACACACACACAAACGTCGCCTCCGACAGACCGGTTTGCCTCAGTCGGGATCAAGTGTGACGGAGTAGGGGTCCAGTGTGACAGGGTGGCTGTCCATCGCCTCCGTAGTATCTATCGGCGCCGCCCTACCTCCTATAGGCGCCGCTCGTCAGGAGCATTGTCGCCAACCAGTTTGCGTGCTACGGAACATGACGCCGCCCCAGCGGCGTCATTTATCTTCCTTAGGTCTTGCATGGTTGCCTCTCGACCCCTTCCAGTTGCCGTTAGGCAGCATGCCCGTCCATACTGCCCGCCGTGGGAGTCCCGCCCCTCTATCACCCACGATACTCGGCAGTGGTCTCCCCCTTGTATCGCCACTCCTTAAGTCGTGGAGAGTCGGCACTAAAATCAGCATAGTGTGATACTTGCTTTAGTCTCTACGTTCATGTATTTGAGAAAGAATATATTAACATGATACAATAATATAATACAACAAGAATCATATCCTTCGAGCACGATCGAGGATCTAGATGGAGCTCAGGTATAATCACTTCTTTAGTTGTAATCCGTTATACAGTATCTGATTTGCGTATCGTTATGGGAGATCTACTAAGAAGCAGTTGAATACTAAAATAATTACTTTATATTCAAGTGTGATATTTATAAGTACATATTCTTGACGAGGACAATTATAGTTAATATACTGACACTATTTATAGTTATCACCATGCGCACTGATATGGACTTTGGAGTAGAGTCAAGATCTAGTGGACTCTAACTGATTAACACTTGTACAATTTATGACAGAGTCAATACTGGTGGATCCTAACTAATTAACACTTTTGGCAAGGAAGGATTGAAGAGTTGATTTGTGGACTCTTAACTAGTTAACAATTTTGGCCAGGATTGTAGAGTTGATTTGTGGACTCTAACTAGTTAACACTTTTGGCAAGGATTGTAGAGTTGATTTGTGGACTCTAACTAATTAACACTATTGGCAAGGATTGTAGAGTTGATTTGTGGACTCTAACTAGTTAACACTTTTGACAAGGATTGTAGAGTTGATTTGTGGACTCTAACTAGTTAACACTATTGGCAAGGATTGTAGAGTTGATTTGTGGACTCTAACTAGTTAACACTTTTGGCAAGGATTGTAGAGTTGATTTGTGGACTCTAACTAGTTAACACTTTTGGCAAGGATTGTGGAGTTGATTTGTGGACTCTTAACTAGTTAACACTTTTGGCCAGGATTGTAGAGTTGATTTGTGGACTCTAACTGATTACTTGGACATCGGGTGCACTAATGTTTTTTGGTAGAGTTAATACTGGTGGACTCTGATTTATTTTGCCTCGTCACTTGCATTGACTTAGTTCAATCTTTCCAATATTGATTCCGATAGGCACTGGGAATAACTTAACAGCTTGTAGTCTTCTGAGTCTCCTTAGGCTGTCTAGGTTGGCCTGTCGTGTGAAGTCGTTTACAGATGGGTTAATGGGTTTAAGGTCTTGATTGTGGTTCCGTAACTATAAGTGAATAGTTGGGCACCGCATCGGATCAACGCGAGTATATAGAGCCTATAGCTTAGGGATACTCGACTATCCTGACCGTTATATTAACCAGTGATGAAGGTCCGTTAGGTACTCTTGGATTGGGGTCTTTATTATAGTGCCTCAGTTATGACGAAGTAGCACTATATCGGGCTAACGCGAGAAGACGGTATGAGTGTTTTACTCGACTGCCGCTGACCTTTTTTAGAGGTTCAAGGAACTCGGGGCGGTGTTTAAACCTTTCAGTTGCAAAGTCTAATGGTATGCCACAGACAGAATGCACCTAGGACTTTTATATGCAGAGTGTCTCGCAAAGCCATTACTTATACAAGTGACCGTGGTATACCAAGGTCCCTCGTGAAGAGGTAGAGTGCGGTGTTTAAACCTTTTAGTTGCAAAGTCTAATGGTATGCCACAGACGAAATGCACCTAGGACTTTATATGCAAAGTACCCGTGAAGGTATCTCGCCAAGCTCTTTCCCATCCAAGTGATCGTGGTATGTCAAGATCCCTTGTGAGGAGTCAGAGTGCAGTTTTAATAATAGAGGGTTGAGGGGTAGGTAGGCTATGCCTGGATACCTCAACTTCCTAATTTAAAGCAGAACCTAAGAAAGGCGTCAATGTTACTAATGGTATGCCACTAGTAACGAAGATCCTCTGATAGGATGCAGGGGTTGCGTTTTTAATAGTAAAACTTTGAAGTCTAGGTATGCCTGGATACTTCAACCTTTTTACTATTAAAGGTGCCTATGTTAATTGATGGTATGCCACAACTAACAAGGATCCTTCAATAGGGTTTAAACTCCTCAGCCAAGTAGATTTTCGGTATGCCGTCTATCTCCTTGAGTGGGAGGGTAATCCCGAGGATTCTCAACTTGGTATGCCAGTGATCGAGAAGCCTCAGAATTGCTTAACCTTCCTAGATTTCTCTAGCGTGGTATTGGCGATTACTGCTTGGTACCTATTCACCCCTTGAGTGTAACAAGGGCGCAAGCGCGCATCCTCCTGTTGGTGTGGGGAGCCTTTCTTACTCTGGCGGGAACTTTATCTGCTTCAGTTTTTATCCTAGTACTCAATTATAAGGGAACACTATATATTGGCTATTTTTGATATAGAATGATGGTAATAAGGGGCTTATAATAATATCATAAGAAGATAAGAGAATATGGTTCTCAGTATAATATAACAATAGTACACAGGTAAGCATTCTGGGGTTTGTAATTACGGCGAGCGTATTCCGTTACAAGGAATGGTAAGCGAACATGTGAATGTGGGGATGCGCAGGAAACCTAATACAGTACCGTATTGGGATATAGTGAATATAGTATCTAGGTAAGTCACTGGGGTGGATTTATCATTGTAATAGTGTAGTAGTGGGGCACTTTACTTTAATGTTGTGGAAAAGAATAAGAAATGGTTTTATCTACTCTTTAGTATATTATTAGAGCATAAGCATAAAGGACATGAGATATTTTAGTTGATCCTTGTTAATCACACAAGAAGAATTTGTAATCAGGTTAGTGCATAAGTAAATGTGTTTTAGTTCTCATAATTAATATTAGTCAAGGTTAATAGTATCACGGCGAGCGTATTCTGTTACAAGGAATGGTAAACAGAACAAGCGAAGGCGGACATGTGTGGTATACATAAGAAGGTATTTGGAATATAGTGAAAATTGTATTTAGGTAAGACAATGTGGTTTATTGATCATTGTAACAGTGTAGTAGTGAGATTACTTTAATTAATGTTGTGGGAAAAATAGAAACAGGTTTGATATAATCTTAATATATTATTAGAGCATATGAAGGATAGTTTTTGTAGCATAGTATGGAGTATTTTAGTTGATCATGTTAATCACATAATAGAATTGGCAATCAAGTTAGAACATAAGTAATATACTCGATTTCTCAGAATTAATATTAGCATAGGTTACAGGTATGTCGGGTTGGCAATCCTTGCATTAATAATGGAGAGACGGCGTCTTGGCCATTATTAATGTAGTTATCACAAAAGACAATGTATTTGCTGTTTATAATTTTTAACAGGGTAATATACTGTATATAGAGACTTAAACTAATTGTACAGGAAAAATAACATGGATATTCTAACTAGTGGTAGTCTAGTATGATAGCATAATTTGGATCAGTTAATCAGTAACAATACATGTATAGGTTTATCATTAATATTGTTGTTGATAGGAGTCTTCTTCCCTTTGGCTGAACACAATCTTCTCTTGTGCTGTTGTGTGGACGCTGGACTTAGGGGAATAGCTTTCCTTGGTTTGGGCGGACACTCCATACGGATGGTGGCTACTCGTGCTTTCCTTTGTGCTGGCCCACGCATTCTCTGATTTGGCGCGCCTTCTGGTTGTGTCGTTTTCTCTCTTCCTCCTGTCATCGTATTCTTCTTCTCTTTTCTGTCGGTGGGGTGTTGGGTAGTTTGTGGCAACTTCTCCTCTTTAGATGCTGTTGTGGTGTTGGCAGGCTTCATTTTATTTTCCCTCGACTGGTGTTGGAAGAACGCTTTCTTTGATGACTTTCAAGCGGCTCGCTTGGTGTAGTGACTAGCGTCTCGGACTTCCACCCAGAAGGCCCGGATTCGCGCCCACGCTCGGCGCATTAAAGATTTTTCACAAGCACTGAGTCGTTACCATCCCTCATGAGCAAAGGGATGGGGTAGTAGTACAGGACCCCAATGGAAATACGCCTAATCGGCCTTATTGAGCTATCCTTAGCTAGCTTAGCATGCGCTAGCTTTAAGAACTATTATTATTATTCCCATTTTCTTTCTTGCCTTTGTTTCAGTCTGTCCCTTGTCTTTCGACGTTTCCCTTGATTTATTGTGGGGGACTTTTAATTTCTTCGACATCTTATTTATCACTACTATAAATAAATAGTAATAATGATAATTATGTAATATTACTGTACTATTGATAATATTTAGTCATTCTAAAACACTTATCGATATATATGGGCATTTCTGCTTCCGTGGCCGGGGACCCTCGGAGAGTGCTGAACGCATTACCGAGGTAATCCTATCGGGCATGGAAGCATACATTCCATTCTCTTTCTCTCAGACTAATGCTAAAAAATCTTGGTTTACTCACGCCTGTTCTACTGCTGTCCGCAATAAGGAGGAAGCATTCAAAAGGTACCGATGCCTTAAAACTCAAGACTCATTCTTCCTATGTTTCTGCCCGGAATCAAGCCAAATCTGTTCTTCGACTTTCCAAACACTCTTTCATCAATAATAAATGCACTGAACTATCCAACTCTAGCTCTTCCCAAGCTTTCTGGCATCTAGCCAAAATCCTCTCCAACAATTTCTCTTCCTCGTCAGACCCTCCCCTTTTCCACTCTGATGGCACAACCATCACTTCTTCCTCTGACAAAGCTAAACTCTTCGCTCAAACTTTTGCTAGAAACTCCACCTTGGATGATTCCAGTGCTATTCCTCCCTCTCCACCCTCCTCTCTCTTACTTATGCCTAATATCCTAATCTCTTCTAAAGATGTACTTTCTACCCTCTCTGGGCTTAATACTAATAAGGCGTACGGTCCGGATGGTGTTCCTCCTGTTGTTCTCAAAAACTGTGCTTCCGTGCTGACTCCCTGCCTAGGCAAACTCTTTCGTCTCTGTCTATCCTCTAACGTCTTCCCTTCATGCTGGAAATTTTCTCACATTCAACCTGTCCCAAAGAAGGGTGACCGCTCTCAACCCTCCAACTATCGTCCAATTGCTCTCATCTCTTGTCTTTCTAAAGTTTTTGAAACTATCCTTGCTTCCAAATTTCTTAAGCATTTCTCTTCTCATAATCTGCTCTCAGATCGCCAGTATGGCTTCCTTAACCCTTGTCTAGCGGGGTGTTTTGGGCTCATTAGGGCATATTCAGGCCCTCCTGCATGATAAATCAAGCATCTGCATGAAAAAAAAAAAATATTTAGCAAAAAACTAGGCACTAAAAGCTTCAAAATGAGACCAGAACGAGCTACGTAGCACTCGTGGTTCTCTTGCAGTGATGCCACGAACATGGGAGTTTAGCATATATCGGTATATTTTTCCCAGCTATGCTCACTACTGGCTACACTGCCGGCCTCTCGAGAACACAGGGAACATGAGTTAATGGGCGGCGGTAAGCCCTGGGAGTCGGCTGTCTGGCCCGCTGTGCTCCCGGCCATTTGCACTCGATTTTAACCCTTTAAAAGCCTTAATAATGCTCCTAACTTGCTGCAAATTGGTGCACGACTTAAGTCGAGCGCCGCCAATAAGGGGTTTTAAGGGTCGCTCTACTGGTGATCTTCTTTCATATGTTACTAACTCTTTGTCATCCTCCTTTCAGGAATTCAGTGAGACTTTTTCTATTGCACTAGACATATCGAAAGCCTTCGATAGAGTCTGGCACAAATCTTGAATTTCTAAACTACCCTCCTTCGGTTTCTATCCCTCCATCTGTGCCTTTGTCTCTGATTTCCTTTCCGGCCGTTCCATAGCCGCGGTTGTGGACGGCCATTGTTCACTTCCTCACCCTATAAACTCCGGTGTTCCTCAGGGCTCTGTCCTATCTCCTATTCTCTTTCTAATTTTTATAAATGATCTCCTCAACTGTACCTCAATTCCCATCCATTCATACGCAGACGACTCAACCTTACACTACTCCATTAGTTTTTCAGAACGCCCCAGCCAGCAATCCCTCAACGACAAACGTAATTAAGCCATATAACTCTTAAATTCTGATCTAAATACTATCTCCAATTGGGGCAGAGAAAACCTTGTTACCTTTAATGCTTCCAAAACCCAATTTCTCCATCTATCTACTCGTAAGGAACTCCCAGCGGACTATCCCTTATTCTTCAACAATACAAAAATTAATCCTTCATCTTCTCTCAATATTCTTGGTGTCTCTTTTTCTTCTGCTCTCAGTTGGAAGGACCATATTACTAGTCTTGCTAAGGCAGCCTCCCAGAAGCTGGGTGTGCTCAACCGCCTTAGGGGGTTCTTTTCCCCTGCACAGCTTCTTGCTCTGTACAGGGGCATAGTGCATCCTTGTATTGAGTATTGTTCACATGTGTGGGGAGGTTCCTCTCACACCGCTCTCCTAGACAAAGTTGAAAGGAAGGCCTTTCGTATCATTAACTCCCGTCCACTCACCAACTCTCTGCAATCTCCCTCTCTCCGCCGCAATGTTGCATCTCTCGCTATTCTATCGCTACTATAATAATCAGTGTTCCTCAGAGCTTTCCCAGTGTATACCACCTCCTTTACGTAGGGCACGTGGTACCCGTCTTGCAACTCAATCCCACCCCTACTCTGCAACTCTCCAACCCAAGAGTGAAACGTTACTCTCAAACTTTCTTCTACTCAACAGCTGAGCTCTGGAACTCTCTTCCAGAATCAGTCTTTCCCTCTTCCTATGACTTAAATTGCTTCAAACTCCGTGTGTCCAGGCATTTTGGCTCGAACGTCCCTTGATTTTGGCCCTATCACTCTTTCAACTGTGGGGGAGGCACTCGCTATAGGCAGTTCTGCATTTTGCCTCCCTCAATCACATAGAAAAAAAAAAAAAAAAAGATACTCATATGTTCTTCTATAGCTGAAAATATATACATAATATCATTGAAATATAATTAAGTGAATGCAGTCACTACATCCCGGTTTGCTTCCACCTGATTTACATGATGGACAACTATTCGATAAAAGGTTAAAATATATCTGATAGTTAAAGATCAAACTACACAAGATTCCATTCCTTCCTCAGTCCCCCTATATCCTAACCCCACCTCTCCCACATCATCCTCCGCCCTCACAACCACACACCTCACAGTGAGCTATCTGGTGGTAGAAAATGTTTTGTAAACCTTATATTCTAGAGTCTATGAATATCACGGTTCACGGTGAGGCAGGAGAGGTGACAGGACTTTTGCCGCTGACTGTACACAATAGAAATAGTCTCGCCGATGTCCCGAAAGGAGGATGACCAAGAGTTAGTAAGATAAACAAGCATATCGCCAATAGAGCAGTCCTTAACCCAGGAACTACGGCCAGACTCTCAAGAGGTTCTAATGGGCGAATGCGGCCAGACTCTTAAGATCCAAGGCCTAAAAAAAATATCTTAAAACACCCCAGTGGCACTCAAAACAAAGCAATTTGTGATTGGGTGAGATAATTCCCCTCCATTAATTGCACCCCCTCCTCAATTATCCGGTATTTTCCCTATTCCGATATTTATCGAGTATTTTTGTGTGAAGACGGGTGGGAGAGAGGGAGGAAGGTGGAGGAGTGTATCTCCGACCCTCTAAGTCAGTCTGAGAGCTCTCCTTGTCTCGCAGTACCATGCCAGACACAAGAGAGGGAGGGTGTTTTTCTCTCGCCGGTCAAGATCAGATTATGACTGTGGGGCTAAAATATACGATTTTCACCAGCCAATTGCCGTTACCACTTGTTTTATTGCTTTCCAATGTTCATACGTTCATATTAAAAGTAAAATATGCGCATATGGATAAGTATTAATTAAATATATGGTAAATTGAAAATTTTAGTGCTTATGAGTTAATTAAACCATACTGATGATCTGAAAATAGTCTAGGGGAAGATAAATGCTTAGAAATTTTGAATTTAGAATAGTTAAACAAACTTTGGAGATGCAAGAAATGAGAGCAATTGGATGGTAGTTGGAGGGTTGAGAGCGGTCACCCTTCTTTGGGACAGGCTGAATGAGAGCAAACTTCCTGCAAGAAGGAAAGACGTTAGAGGAAAGACAGACAACATAGTTGCCTGGGCAGGTAGCCAGAATGGAAGAACAGTTTTTGAGTCCGTACACCTTTTTAGTTATTTGCCGAGAGAGGGCAGAAAATACATCCTTAGAAAAGATTATGATATTAGGCATAAGCAAGTGAGAGTGGGTTGGAGAGGGAGGAATAGCACCGGAATCATCCGTGGAATTTTTAGCGAAAGTTTGAGTGGAGAGTTCAGCTTTGTCAGGAAGAAGTGACGGTAGTGCCATCAAAGTGGAAAAGAGGAGGGTAAGACGAGGAAGTAAAATTGTTGGAGAGGTTTTTGGCTAGATGCCAGAAAGCTTGGGAAGAGCTAGAGTTGGAAAGTTCAGAACATTTGTTATTGATTAAAGAATTGTTGGCTAGTCGAAGAACAGATTTGGCTTGATTTCAGGCAGAAACGTAACAAACACGAGATTCTTGAGTTTAAAGGCAATGTTTTGATATTGTTCATTAATATGTCATAATTGTTCTATAAAATGTCTTCCACATTACCCTGTAGCCGATTGTACAACTGAGTTGGCCAACTTTATACTATGACACAATTTTGAGGTGTGTGGAGAAGTGTGGTAATTCATCCATATTGAATAAGGTAAATTATGAATGAATCATACAACACCTAAAATTACATTAACCCACTGAGCCCCAGCGACGCAGGGTTTGCGTCCACAATGTATGTAACGCTAAACCCCAGCGACGCATGGTTTGCGTCCTGGCCGGTCCGGTCCCAATTACTCCGGTCCTATGGCACCTAGAGGGCTCAGATTTGTATGGGAACTGTGTAAGTATCCCACACACCCATGCCGATGGTTGAAAACTCTCAAAGTCCATCCGCATGAGCGCGCAAAAACATGTTTTTTTGGGGAAATTGCCTTAACATTTTTACTCTTGTAAAATCCGTTTTCGGGGGCTCTGTAGGACCATTTTTTGAGCTTTTTGATCGGTTTTTCGTATTTTTTCCTTGATTCCTAACCCATTCGCTATTGTTTCTGGAATAAAAAAAAAAAAATCAGAATCAGCCGGTCCTGGGTGGTACATTTATAAATATTTAGCTGGTACTCAGCGGGTTAACAGGCATAACAGCAAGTGTCTGTGTTAGCGTTAACCCCTCAAGTGCCACAGGATCATCGACCTTGTGTCACGCAAGCTAATTTACCATTCTTTATATTGGCTAAATATCTCATGTTGGATGAAATAGGAAGAATTGTGGTAAAAAGCACTCGCCTAGTCCATTTTCGCCCCAATATATGTAGACAATGTTGCATTTAGTGAGTTGAAAGTATTGAAGTAAATACCATAGACTTTATTGTAGAATTTATCAGGCAGTTGAGGCAGGAAGGGTAAGCAAGATAGGAAGAATCGGCAGGAAGGAAGGCTAGGTAGACAAGGCAGGCAGGGATAGGTAGGCATGGGAAGCAAGCAGGCAGGGATAGGTAGGCAGGGGAAGCAAGCAGGCAGGCAGGGAGATAGGTAGTGTAGGCAGGGGAGGCAGGCAGGTGGAGACAAACTATGAGTTGGCCAAGATAAGATGGAAGAATGTGTGGGAGGGCCACCTCCAGTGCAACAGTGACCATCTGGCGATGACCAATGGTACGCTATAGGCAATTTGCCAGCTGGACCCAAGTGGTCTGTCGTCATCCTTCGCAGATTCATCGCAGCTGCATGTGCAGTCATACCCATGGTGCACCTGCGACATGGCTGTGGTGACAGGAGTAACGCTTCCGTCAATCTTGACATATCCTGTTAGAGCGGTGACCACTTTCAGCATATACCATTGCATGATGGCGTGGACGACACAGGGGCACTGTCACAGGGGCTCCTGTGGCAATTGTAATTGGCATTCCCACTTTCATTATTTCGGGTAATCTGGAGAGGGATCTAAAATAACGAAGAAAAGGGAATTCCCAGAAGGAGAGGAGAAGAAGAAAACAGAAGAAAACAAGAAGAAGCAGAATGGAAAAGCTAGAAAAACAACACCAACTGAATGGAATGCCTCGACCCCGCCCCCACCAACATTGTCAAGGTCAACCAACCGGAAGACGGACACAAGGAACAGGAGAATCGCCAACCTGGACCAAGGAAACCCTGTCACGCCAGGAAAACAAAAATGCGGAGAGAGGACCACAACAGTCACCAGAAGAGTCCTATTCTTGCAACCTTTTTAAAACTCAACAATAACAAATATATATGTATGTAATTAATATTAAGGAAGAAATAAACAATAAGAAGTAAAACAATGAACAAGAAGAGCAATTAATCTTAAGGACACCTGTCACTAAAAAGAGTTACCGTACCCAATGTACTAAAACGCCACCATACATAAGGATCTCGTAAATTACGAAAGTCCTATCAAACCATCTCCTATTGGTTTCATCAATATCCATCTACAATTGTGTACATGCCTTCTTTAACCCACTGAGCACCAGCTAAATATAAATAAATGTACATCCAGGGACCGGCCGATTTGGCCAACATTTTTTTTTTCTTCTAAAATGGAAGAAAAAGGTGAGAAATTAAAAAAACAAAATTACTCACCTCGGTCATTTGGGGGTTGTATGGGGGGGGAGGGGGGGGGGCAGCCTCATACATCAGCTGGTGCCGGGCGGCCTTCAAACTTCCCGCGGCCAGCCACAGTTGAGCGCGGCAGCATGGCAGATGTACGATGCGGCCAGTTTTCGAGTGACGGTTATTTACACCACCCGAGCATCATGTGTGCCTTCATAGTTCATATATTAGCAACATGTATCACATAATGTCATTGTAAGTGAAGTTACAGTGTGAAAAGCGCTTAGATATAAGTCTTGTAAGTTGCACACGAGTGGCAAGAGCGTGGCGCGTCCCCGTTGCCATGGAGACTGGCGGCCATCATGGTCTCGGATAATAACAAAACGAAGGCACGTACACACACCCAGCTGACTGACACATGCCCCCAGCACTTTCACTTTTATTGCCTTTCTCTCTTATTCCCCCACTTTATTCAGTTTTCATGTTACTTCCCATCTTTATTCAGTTTTCATGTTACTTCCCATCTTTATTCAGTTTATTACTTTATCATATGTTTTATAGTTATAAAATATTCGTTTCACACATTGTTTTACGCACTTTCGACTTAGAAATATGCTATATTTACACTTATTGGTATCCGTCACTGTTTTACGTATATTTGAGTGTTAATCTCACTTACATATTGTGTTCGGCACTTTGTATATATTTATATTTACACTAGGTTTTTATACACACACTTCACATATCATAGCGTCTTTTATCGCAGTCTTTGAGTACAGTTTTAGAAATGCTCAAGGGTGTGATACTCCCTGAAGCAGTCTGGGAAGCACAGTCCAACATCACATTCTGGGCACATATACCTGGTATCGGATCTCACAGGCTCCCTCTGTGTTGTGTTGCGGCACAAATGACACCGTCTTCGGGGTTTGTCATTGTTTTGTGGGCGGCACATATTCAGGGAAGTGGCGTTGTGTCAGCCTGGCAATCCCTTCTGCTGCTGGCTGTCAATGGGCGGGGGGTTGCTGGAAGTGGGGGGCAGTCATGTATTCCCTCAATGTCTGCCTGGACAACTCGATGCAGAAGTTCTCCATCGTTTCCTGCTTGCCGGTGATTGTTGAGTAGAGGATATGGCTGTTATAGAGGGTGAGATCGAGGAGGTGGAAGAATAACTTCTTATACCACCTCATCGTCTTTCTTGCACACTCACATGACGAGATGACAGCATCTGATTTGTCCACCAGCCGCATGTTGATGTTATAATCACAGATGGCCAAAGGTTTCTTGATAACTTCGCCAGTTGCTCTGTCACGACGTCTGCTGTCTTGGAAGATGGGCCGGTGGACTGTTGTGAGGAGGTTCACATCCTGGTTATCCATCCAGGACAACATGAGGACATTGTTAGCCTGCTTGTGGATGATGGAGCCCTTTTCCTGCCTGGGTGGTAGTTCGGGCATGAAGATCCGATTCCTACTGACGGTGCCACAGACTCCTGTAGTGCGGCTATGCAGGAACTTGGCAAGGGAGGGGCTGGTGTACCAGTTGTCCAGGTACAGTATGTGGCCCCTGTCCAGGTAGCCCTGCAGCATGGTGATGACGACGGCCCCAGAAATTCCGTATGTCCTCGTTTCCACCAATTCTGTTTTCTTGCCCATATACAGAATTAGGTCCTGGATGTAAGCAGTTCGACAGTCACACATCACGAAGGTCTTTAGGCCATATCGATGTCGTTTGCTGGGTATGTACTGCCGGATGCCAATATTCCCACTCCACAGCAGCAAACTCTCATCAATAATGAGCTTCTGATGGAGTTTGAAGGCGCAGCATGCTTCAGCTTCAGGTACTCGAAGATAGGTCTTATTCTCTCCATAGGGTCCTTCATTGCTCTAGGTTGACTTTGATTTCTGGTGTGGGCTGCCAGGCTGTCGATGAAATGGAGGTTTCCCATTATGGCCGTGAACCTATTTCTGCTCATTATTTGGCCAAAAATAGGGGTTCGGACGAGGGGATCCCAGGAACAGTACTTTTTTATGGAGGATTTCCTTGTGACCCCCATCAGCATTACAATGGCCAAGAATGTGTAAAACTCTGGGACATCTAGGGAGGACCATGACAGCCTTGCAGAGTATTTTGACTGCTCCTTCCCAGCCATGAAATAATAATTGTACCAGTTGGTCTGGTCAACAATTAGAGCCACGAGATTTGTAGTGAAGAACTGCCTGAAGATCTCCAGTCTCGTGGTCTGCCGCCCCTGGTTTGAGAGCGTAGGGCCGGCAATCCCAGCGCCCACAAAGTTGTAGTCGGTGGGCACAAAGTTGTCTCAATCAACCCAATCCCACATGTCGGGTTGAGAGGCACCTTCGTCAGGAGGGGAGTCACCATCAGGGCGGCGGGGGGGCCCTGCCCTGCCTCTTGCCTCTCTTGGCCCTCTTGTCCCTCTTGCCACTCTTGCCCGTCTTGCCCCTGCCCTCAACCTCGGCCTTGGTCGAGCCGACCCAGCCCTTGCTCTCGCACCGCCAGGGGTGGGGTGTATTAGGGTCACCAAGACACACTTCGGCCACGCCCACGCACAGGACCACGGGCACTCCCACGTACGTTGATAGGGTGTTGCGCACGATCAGGGCGGTGTGGCGACGCAGGCGGTGATGGTGTCTGAGTGTCGTGTCTGTCGGAGGTCACAGGCTGAGGAGAAGGTACAGGTGAGTGTGGTAGTTGTCCGGGAGGTGATGGTGGGGGCGAGTCAATCCGGGGTGATGAGGGAAACAGGCGGCGTGCGGCAGGGCGTTGGTGGCGGCGTGGGTGGCGTGGTGGAGATGATTCGAGGGCAGGTATATCCTCATCTGTTGCTTCTGAAGAAGAAGTCAATGGCTGCACTGCTAATATGGCTGCACCCCTGCACAAGCCATAGAAAGTGTGAGGGGTTGGTGCTATTAGTGGAGAGGGAATGGGGGTGGTGGGGAAGGCAAACCTGGGGGAGCACCACCACGGCGAGGCACGTGTGGTGTCGGAGCTTGACCCACCTCCTCCTCCTCCTCATCATCCTCACCTCTTCTCTTCTCAGCCCTACGGTGAGAAAGTGGAATGTTGATGAAGGCCATGGGGTCTGGGTCATCTTCCTCATCCTCATTATTCTCTTCCCCACTTGCTGGGGACTCCACTATGTCACAGGGGAGAGCAGGGGAACAATAGCTACTCTCCTCCCTTTGTTGTAACCTGGCGTACCGTTCAGCGATGGGGAGATAGGGTTCCTCCTCATGCATTTCATCATACTCGGCCACAGTGGGACCATATTCGTCTTCTGAATCGTCATTGGATGATCCAGTGTCACTATCAGGCACATCACTCTCATCAAGTATGGCCATGGCATCGGCCAGGGATATTCCCCTGTGTGGGTAACGGCGCGGTAAATCCGATATGGTGTTGCACTCGCGAGATGTATGGGTAAACTGACTTTCCTTTGTCACGCACGTCCCTTGTCCTAACAAACCGAGATTTGTGGGTTGCCATACATTGCCTACATCCTAAGGAATATCCCATATAAATATCAAGCCTATAGCTACCATAGGACAAGAGTAAATAAGGTTCGAAGTCGCGGTGAAATCAGTAGGTACTAATCAGTCACTAATCCACCCACCACCACACGCCCGGCAGGACTTGGGGAATAGCTGAGCATGGACAAGTAATGCGTACATCCTAAGGAATATCCCATACAAATCTCAAGCCTATAGCTACCATAGGACAAGAGTAAATGAGGTCGAAAGTCGTATGAGATAAGTTGGTACAGTAGTTTTCATCACCTCCCCCGCATGACCACCCGCCCGGCAGCACTTGGGGATAGCTGAGCATGGACAAGTAAGGTGTACATCCTAAGGAATATCCCATACAAATTTCAAGCCTATAGCTACCATAGGTCAAGAGTAAATAAGGTCGAAAGTCGTTGGGAGACAAGTGGGTACAGTGTTTTTCATCACCTCGGATGACCACCCGCCCGGCAGCACTTGGGGAACAGCTGAGTATAGCATTGTGATGCATATATCCTAAGGAGTGTCTCACACAAATTTCAAGCCTATAGCTCCCATATGACAGGAGTAAATAAGGTTCAAAGTCGCGGTCAAATAAGTGGGTAAAGTGGCGCCACTAATCCCACCACCACCACCCACGCGGCCTGGCTGGCCGGTTCCCGCGTACCGTCCCTGTTCGCCCACACTCTAAGGTACCTCCCCTACCATTCTCAAGCTATTTCCTACCATACGAGCCGAATAATAGAGGTTTTAGTGGCCGACGCAATGTTCGCATCGCTGGGGTTTAGCGTCCCTGTGTTGGGACCACTGCTGTTCGTTATATTTATCAACGACTTGCCTGAAGTTATAACTAATGGAAGTGAGGTATACCTGTATGCGGATGACACTAAACTGTACAGAAGAGTGAGGAGTAAGGAAGATATGGGTTTGCTTCAAGGAGATGTGGAGGGCATGAAGGGATGGTCTGAGCATTGGTTAATGCCTTTTCATCCAAAAAAATGCAAGTACATGCGGATTGGGACCAGCAAAATAGACAAGGTAGGATACAGTATGTATGAAGCGATGGAGGAAGTGAGTGCAGAAAAGGATATAGGAGTAGTGATAGACAATAAGTTAAATTTCTCAGAACATTTAGCGGAAAAGATAAACAAAGCCAATAGAATTGTAGGGCTGATAAGGAGGACATTTGTGTCACTTGACGAAGAAATCTTCAGGAATCTCTATACAGCGCTGGTTAGGCCGCACCTGGAATATGCGAACCAGGTGTGGGCTCCATATATGGTAAAGGATATAGAAGCAGTGGAGAAAGTGCAGAGGAGAGCTAGCAAGCTGGTACCAACGTTGAAGAACGCGGGCTATGAGCAGAGGTTGAGGACACTGGGGGTTCCGACACTGGCATATAGGAGAAAGAGAGGGGATATGATAGAGACTTTTAAGATAGTGTCAGGAAAGTACGATGAGGATGTGTGTGAAGGTATCTTCTTGATGCGGGAGGCAACAAGAACGAGAGGACACTCTAAGAAAATTTACAAAGAAAGAAATAGGCTTGAGAAGGCAAAGAACTCATTTTGTGATAGAGTGGTAAATGAGTGGAACGCACTGCCCCAGTATGTAGTCGGTTCCGAATCAATAAGGGAGTTTGAAAGTAATCTTGATAAAGCATGGAGAAGACAAGATTTGAAGTTTGATTATAAAACAAAAATACAGAATAGTAAAAATGTTGCGTCTGCTACCGCCGCCGCCAACACTGTGAACGACCGCAGCAGTGCAAGTACTGGTACTGAGCTGGATACACAGGCATAGTTTGCCTTTTTCCAGAGGATCTACTGTAAGAAACTGTAAGAAACTGTAAGAAACTGTAAGTTACATACATTGCCGACGCAAACAGTGCGTCGCTGGGGCTCAGTGGGTTAACAACTAGCTATTCTCTATATTAAAATCACACAATCCACACAGACTTTCTTCAGAGTTGGTGAGACAACCAACGACTTGTTTGACCCGTACAAATCCCTAGATAAGGAACTGATCACCAGAAGTACCAACCGATACCGTAGAGAGTAGAGAAGTCTTATGTATCAAGTACACTTGAGTTTGCATTAATATTGATATGTCCAGAATATCAATATCAAGTATAGTAAATGACCCTAACTTAAATAGAGATCGTGAGATGTGTTATGATCAACTTTAAGGATTTGTCTGCAAAGCTATCATCCCTTTCAAACTCGGGAAAAAAAGTCACGTGACGTCAGGACGCCACAAATATAGTCAAGTCCGCATTCAAGATTGTTATTCTTTTAAGTTAATATGAAGCTATATATTCTCTAATATTAAATTAGAAAATATTGTCACCCTAACCAAGAAACCACTCTTAACCACATATTCCTGTAAGCCTCTTTAAAAGATTTACCAGCTGTATGAAGTATAGCAGAGAAACCTATAAGCACGATGGGCCAACCGACTTCCCCCTTCGTGACTCCCTGAAATGACCCCTGAACCCGCACCAACAAGTTAAGAATATTATTCCATATATATGTTCCTATGTATTATTTGTATAAAACAAATACTAACAAATGTTTCAGAAGTAGAGGAGGAGTGATGTATATAATTTTACTAATCATACTCATAACCACTTGGGTATAGATAAATCATTTCTTCTTGGGTTTAGGCAACACTCCGTTTAAAAAAAAAAAAATCAAAACCTCTCTGTGCAAACAATAACGCCAGCCCTGACCTCCAGTGAATCAGAACTACCAACTTAACCTGCTTGCCAACAAGTTAACCATTTATATAGAAATCTAAGTTCCCTAGATATTCCTTGTAAAATAATCCTGAGCAAGTGTTGCGGAAATAGAAAGCGACTTCCTGCTATATATAGCTTTTCTGACCAAGATCCATACACAGTTCCGATAAGAATAAATAAACTTTTCTAAAAATCAGACAACCTCAGCTCTAAAAACCTCCCCCCCCCCCCCCCCCCCCTCTTGCAAAAACTATATAAACTCCGAACCAGGAGGAGGAAGAGAAGTAGAAAGATTTTTTCTCTGGATCGGCAACCCGCTCTAAGGAAACACTGATTTTTATGGAATAGTTATTGATCACGGCACCCCGACGTCTTTATACTATCTCTAGATACAATTACGTTATATTAGGATCTTTGTTATATGTGGCAACACCATCTTTTAACATAGAGCCCTAAAATGGTTCTTGTATCATAGTGTAACAAGTAAACTATATAAGTGCAACATTCTTATTTCTGGCATTCACAGAGATTAAGATTGTTATATTTATTGGTTACATTTATGTATAGATAAAACATTGAAAGAGTCAGGCAATACCTCCCTTTCAGTATTTTTCTATTTAGAAATTGTACCCACACTTCTCGCAGAGATCTAGGACAGAAAGATCTTTTGTGTTATAAGGGCTTAGCGAGACACCCTCACGGGCACTTTGCATATATAAATCCTAGGCACAAATTGTCTGTGGCAATCCACCAGAATTTGTGACTGAAAGGTTAACACCGCCTTGAGTTCTTTGAACCTCTTATAAGAGTTAGGGCAGTCAAGAAGAGCAATTACCTCAGCTTATCTTGCGATAGTCCGATGCTAAAGTTAATCCGGCAAGATCTGAAACTTATGCATTCAAAACCTCATTTCAAGAGAACCTGAACAGAACTTCATCACCGATTAATATAAAGTCCCACCGGGTGGGTGGGACTCGTTAGCCTTGGTCGGCAACTCACCTAGGGGAGACAACCTTATACAAATTCGGGTGGATGGGACTCGTCAGCCTTGGTTGGCAACCTGTCTAGGGGAGTAAACCTGATACAAATCCGTACTACTTACCTAAGGGTAAGGCAGGTTAGTGGATGGATTAGCCGAACACCACTGTAGAAAAATAGTGCTAACAAGATACACAGAGGGCCTCGGAGTCGGACCGTTCCTAAATTGAGTGGTCAATCCTGTAAGTCCTTTACTAAGCTGGCTCGGGTTGTCCCTCTCACAGGGAATAGGTCCGCTTGGGGGCATTCTGTGTGTGGCCACCCTCGTAAGGGGAGTAAGGCGTCCGGCAATAGATAGATAGATAGTCAGGATAGTCAAGATTCGTTGGAAGCTATATGCTGAGAATACTTGCGTTAATCTGATATGGTGACCAACTGTTATCTAATAAGTTACGGAACCATATTTAACCCGGGAACTGTGGGGAGACTCTTAAGAGTTCCCCCGGCGGACTGCGGGAAGACTCTTAAGAGTCAGGAAAAAAAAAATCCATTTAAAACACCCCAATTTTTTTTTTTTTTTTTTGCCCCTGGGCCATGCCAAAAATATCACTCCTCCACCTCCCCTCCTTCCCCACTTTCCTCCCCTCCTTCAGTTATCACATATTTTCCCTGTTATTCCCTTATTCTGTGGTCTATTTTTGTGCTAACATTAGCGAGTTGGTAGCAGGGCGTTGTCATCACTGTTACCAAGCGTGGGAAACAGCGAGAGAGAGACTATTGCGTAACAGTGTCTCTCCAGACAAGGGGAGGGGAGGAGGGCAGGGAGGTTGCCTCAGCCATATATTATGTAACTCCCGGCCTGTATCGCCGATTTTGACCATCCAAACACTGTTTCCACTTGTTTTATTGTTGTAACAGGTTAATACCTTTATAATCAACCTATAATAGGCGCATATGGATAAGTATTAATGCTATTTATTGTAAAATAACGATGTTAGTGATGGGAACAGCTCAAATACGTGCGCACAGGAGTGTGGTGTCTCATATCCCCCATGCGCACGTCTTAGGGACCCTATACCCATTAATCCAACTGTAAACTTCTCCACACGACCGGACAACCTGGACGGCCCATGGAACATCAGAAGACCAGCTCAACGAAGTGCATCTCTACAAATCAGAAAAGTAATAATACAGAAAATACGATGAGATAAGATAAGATAAGATAACCAGAGTTTTACCATCGCAAAATACGTGAAAGTGTATAATAAGTGTTCTATGATATTCCGATGCCATTAACCTCGCAGCTGCGCAGCCCCTGTAGTATACACCATACTCCTGTACGTAGGTATTATGACTCTTTCCTCACTAAAATCATTAATTTACCATAAATATAATTAATACTTATCCATATGCGCCTATTTTACGTTTAACCCTTCTGGCCCGGGTTCGCCCTCCTAAGGACGTTGAGACCCGGGCGATATGGCCGAAATATGTCTACGCCTAGGTTACTGTATCTTTGTTATTTTTAACTGATAGAAAAATCCCACACATGTCTAAACGTACTGTGGTTTCCAATCTGTAGACTGGCATTGAGTAGAGCTCTCTAAGTCAACTGGTTCAGTTGTGATGACGATTTCCGTGGAGCACATTTTGCCGCGATTTTAGCAATGTGACACACTTTTCAAGACTGAATCTGTCTTTGCAGACCACACAACAACAAAGCTTCGACGTCTGCTTGCTGCCAGAGGTGCGTGCGTCGCCTCCGACAGGCATTGTTTACATACGTCGGACGCGCGGCTTTCAAAACAAGCTGAATAGGCTTTCAAGCTTACGGATTTTATAAGGACACCCGGGTTCCTGCCCATCTGCCGCGGTGTCCTTTTAAAATTACAACTGGGCGGGAAGGGTTAATATGAAGATAGTAACATGTGACAACAATAAAACAAGTGGGAATAGTGTTTATATGGTCAAAATCGCGAATAAACATGGAGCGGCCCATTCATGAAATGTGGAGCACAGTGAGGCAACCCCTCCACTCGCGAGCTCTGGAGCATGACTCAGAGCCTCACCCCACCGTCTACCTCTGCCAACACACTCGCTAGGCATATAACCACACCCTGCAACCGGCTTGCTAATGTTAGCACAAAAATAAACCAAAGAATAAGGGAACAACAGGGAAAATAGGTGATAATTGAAGGGGGGGGGAAGGAGGAGACTTTGACAGATGTGGAGAAGTGATATGAGGTATGGAGGGGAAAAAAATAAAATAAAAAAAAAAGTTTCAAGTGCTACTGGGGCCTTTTAATAGTTTTTTTTTAGGCCTAGGATCTTAACCTATAAAGCGCGAGCTGTGTGTAGTGGACACCATGTAACTGGGCGATGATATTAGGCCTCTTTCCCGCCTAAAATCGTAATTTTACGATAAATATCGTTATTACTTATTCATATGCACCTATTTTACCTTTACTATGAAGATAGTAACCTGTAACAACAATATAACAAGTGGGAATATCGTTTTTTATGGTCAAAATCGCAAATTATAGTCGGCCGCTCCAGTCATGAGTTGTGAGCCAGCCGCGACGTACACCCTCTCTCTTTGGAGCCTACAGCCACACTGAACCTCCCCTCCCTCATTCTCTCAAATCTATACGCTCGGTACCAACAACACCACACCCTAGAACCAGGTTTCAGATATTGACATGATAAATACACCAATAAAGATGGTAATAAGAGGAAAAGTAGGTGATAATCGAAGGGAGGGGGGGGGGGAGGTGGGCAGAAGGGGATATTGACACATGTGGATAGGTGATATGAGGTATGGAGGGGAAAAAAACAATTTAAGTGCTACTGGATCCTTTTAAAGATTTTTTTAGGCCTGCCCTCTTAAGAGCTTTCTCGCCGTCGCCCAGTATAACCTCGTAAGGGTGTTCTCGCCATTCCTGGGTTAAGAGTCTCCCCGCAGTCGCCCAGTAAAACCTCTTAAGAGTCTCCCTGCAGCTGCCAGGTTAACATGGAAGATCAATACCTCCTATAACAAGTGATCTTTAAGTCGACGTTTTCACTCTTCAAATAACCTATATACCGATTTTAGATGGTTTTTTACCTGTTCAGCAACTCAGTCATATTTCCGTCAAGTGGAAAATAAACAGAGTCCGTTCTCCTTAAATTTCGAGTTATAGAAGTGAAGTGTTAAATTATGTAGTGAGCCTTACCATAATATTAGCGAAGGATTCATCTATGAATTACGTCTGAAATCCTTATACTACCTAAATTGTGAATTCCCCATAAATAAGAGGATTTGCTTATACTTTCATTAACTCTGAAAATATCGCAGTGGAGGCTATAATATTTTAGAGTCCACAAACTTGAGCTACAACTGAAAATACATCTATGCTATAATAATAATAATAATAATAGTTCTTAAAGCCAGCGCATGCGAAGCCAGCTAAGGATAGCCCAATAAGGCCGATTAGGCGTATTTCCATTGGGGTCCTGTACTACTATCCCATCCCCTTGCTCATGAGGGATGGTAACGACTCAGTGCTTGTGAAAAATCTTTAATGCGCCGAGCGTGGGCGCGATCCCGGGCCTTCTGAGTGGAAGTCCGAGACGCTAGTCACTACACCAGCGCGGTCGCTATAGTTTCCGTATTTAGTGCCAATAAATACCGGAACACGTATCCAATCGTTCACTATCGTTCACGGGATTAAATTCACGTAACCTATTAGTGAAACTGAAACAAAACTGAATTATTAGTAATTTCCAGTATTAAGTTTCCACAAAGAGAAGAGTGTGCATAATTCTCAAGGAAGAATTATATATATATATATAGTTGAAGTGATAGACCTGATTTCTATCTAGATCCGCGAGCGTGCTGGGAGATTTTAAAAAGAGAAGTTGTACCACTTATGAGTACCCCATGTGTTAAAAGTGTTTCTAAATACATCATATGTGTTTCTAGTGAATAAGTAAATAAAGCTGTATTACAAATTATCTTTTGAGATTCTATATGTCCTCTATTGATTCTTTATATGCATTTGCATGAATTCCAATATCCCAGTCTAGAAGAACTCACTTAATCAATCGTTAATCCTGCATAAAATCAGGGCATAACATTGGTGGCTAGCGGGGGTCCTTGATTTGGATAGATTTCATTGCATTTCATATCTACAACCAATAGAGATATTATAACATCGAAAGTATGGCAGTTCGCTCTAACATTCCCATTCCCAAATATGATGGGGAAACTCGTGAAATAGAACTTACATGGACATAGTGAAGCCAGTATTAGACTTGGCATACAACACGGACCGTGAAAAGATAGCCATCCTATTAACGCACTTGGGAAAAGCCGTTTCCCCCGTTGCATCGCAGGTAACCCCCGCACTCACCTGGGACCAGTTTAGGCCCATCGTAATCGAGGCTATTAAGCCCTCACTGGGTATATTCGTCGTCCATGCCCGCATAAAGGACACTAAGTACGAGGGTGATTTGGATGCCACATTAGCATCCATCACCCAACAAATTAAATCTGCTTATTCCGCTCTCCCGAAGGTGCAGCAAGAACAGCACATTCTTGTAAATCTTGTGCAAGTGTTGCCCGCAGCAGTTCGTGAGTACTTCGCAGTACACGATCCCGTTGGCTTCCAACGGGACTTAGTCACCATCAGGAGAATTCTCGCTATGCAACCCTCCAAAGTGAACACCATCGCCGCCATCAAAAGGTTTACCAACCATTCTCAAACCTCTGGTAGACCTCGAGAGTCAAACCAGTTTCACCGACAACCCGCTACAACATCCAAACCTGCATATTACCCTGGGCAGTATCAACCCAGGAGGCCCAAATTCATACCTAACCAACCACGAAGGGTGTACAACAGAAACCAGGCCTACAACAACAATTATAAAGGTAAGCACACCACTCTCGTCATTATCAACCCCTATGATTTTCCAGCTTGCAATCATAAATGTGCCCTTCACGACATTCGAGAATCTGCGAAATTCAGATCAAATCAACCTCGTATCTCAGCCAATGAGGAAGAGTTCGTTGAAGACGAAAATGACGAGAGGTCAGTGAATGAAGATGATGCTCACATCCTAGTTAGCGAGGAACAAGAAGAAATCCTGGAGCAGGAAGAAATAGACCCCCAGGATTTTTAGAATTTCCCCCGCCTACGATGGCTTCGGCGGTGGATTCTACAGTTGATAGATCACCCCCAATATATCATCTTGCCAAGATCAAAGATATTCCTATCAGATTATTAATAGACACAGGCGCATCTCGCTCATGTATCTTTAATTCTTTTTATGATAAACACCGTAAGAAAATTGGAAAATTACAAGCCACAAAAAACAACTTAATCAGTGCCGGAGATACCCCTCTACAAATTAGAGGGGAAACTAAACCAGTACATGTAACCACACCCTTACCTCATGCCAACTGTTACCACTCTTTCATAGTATTCCACTCCGATTGTCAACATTATGACGGATACCTAGGATTAGACCTGCATAAACTACAAGCTCAAGTAGACTGTGGTCAACGATTGATCACGTAAAAAAAAAAAAAAAAAATCAATTCACGACTGAAACCATCAAACAAACCCAAGATAAAAAAAACTGATCAAACAGAAAATGTGTCCCCTAATTTTCCTTTGACCAGAAAACAGCAAAGTAAAACAAAACTCCAAGAAAATCAACCAAAGACTCCCTTCAAAGTAGCTGCGTCGTTCAGTACATCAAACTCCACTTCAGAAATGATTGAAAACAAACGCCCCAAGAAAAATCAAGTACGGTAAATATATCTGTCACCTGTGTTCAAAGTCCTCTTAAGTCTAACAAACTGATAGAAACTTTGCCTTCTGCCAAATCTGTCCGCACCACTCTCCTCAAAACTAGAAATGACAGCTCCTACCATCATGAAAGTGAATTCTGCAAACCTATTATTTCTGCTTCCTCATATTCCAACGACCCTGTGCGCCCTTCCATAAAATTACGCAAATCTACCAATTCTGCTTCCTTATATTCAAATGACTCTGTGCACCCTTCCATAATTTAAAGTTAACTCCGGACAACAGTATCTGTTCCCATAGTCTAGAAACTAACAGTGATCAGTCTTCTTTCCATGACGATAAATTATGCAAGTTCCCCACTGATATTCGGTCCTCTGTCGCTAACTCTGTCGAACAGAAAACGGATTTACCTTCCCCCGCTATCATTCAAACTAGAAGCACTATTCCCCCTCAACATCAGAAATGGGTATCCCTTCGGCAAATGCCACAAGATACCATGATTTTGACCCCCGCTAGTACCACGGTGGGCCAAGATCGATGCATGATTCAACCTGCCGTAATCTCATCTCGCCAAATGGTCTTCACCCGTTGTATTGGTCAAGAAGAAAGATGGCTCGACCAGATTTTGTTTTGATTACCGACGTCTGAATGACGCCACCATTAAAGACGCAACCCCGTTACCCAGAAGTGATGACTCCCTAGATTCCCTTCATGGATCCAAATGGTTTACAACATTGGATTTGTAAGCCGGATACTGGCAAGTACCAATCAAGCCGAAGCATCAACAGAAGACAGCTTTTTCGACCAGTGGAGGACATCTCTACGAATTCAACGTACTACCGTTTGGATTATGTAATGGCCCTGCTACATTTTCCCGCCTCATGGAATCTGTTTTGAAAGGGTTAACTTGGGAAACATGTCTCGCGTATTTAGACGATGTCATTGTTTACGCAGGGACCTGGCATGAACATCTTCGCCGCCTTCGTCAAGTACTACAGAGAATCAGAGATGCTGGATTAAAACTGAAACCTTCTAAATACGAGATTGCTAGAAATTCCGTAGGATTTTAGGTCATGTAATTTCCGACCAAGGCATTTCCCCGGACCCAAAGAAATGATCTGCCATTCAAAGTCAACAACCTCCCACTACCGTCAAAGGCGTTCGCTCCTTTTTAGGTTTGGCCACATACTACAGACGTTTTGTTCCACATTTCGCAGAAATAGCCAGGCCACTTTGTCAACTCACTCACAAGGATACTGCTTTCGTGTGGATCCCCGAAAGAAATCTAGCTTTTGAAACCCTTAAGGAAAAATTAGTACAAGCACCTACTGTATCTTTTCCTGACTACAAGCAGCCTTTCCGCCTGTATACTGATGTCTCGTTGTATGCAATTGATGCAGTATTAGCACAAGTACAAGATGGACAAGAACACATTATCGCCTATGCAAGCTCCACTTTAAACACCGCACAACAGAACTATGCAGCCACTAAAAGAGAATGTTTAGGTATAATCTGGGCATTGAACCATTTCCGCTCTTTTGTTTTGGGTGCCAAGTTGGACATCATTACAGATCACCAATCCCTACAATGGCTTCGGCGATGTGAAACCAATTCAGCTCTACTAGTGCGTTGGAGAGAAACTTTAGAAGAGTACGATTTTATCATCCATTACCGTCCCGGTAAACTCCATACAAATGCGGATGCTGTATCTCGTCTCCCCGTACCGGACCATATCCCCACAAATCTGGCGGCTTTGCAACAAACCGATCTTATCAATACCTCCATTCTCCAAACTCCAACATCTACAGAACCGACATTAATCCAGTCCTGGGAAAGAAAAACTAAACTGAAATGGATTCTCAAATACATATTTTCCCGTCTCACTCGTTGGGGTGATCAGTTAACCACAGAATCTGGACACATCATTGTGGAACCTACCACAGCTCAAGAGTACATCATTGCAATTCATGAAGGAAACGGTATACATTTGGGCCAAAAAAAAATGTAAAAAATATTCCAGGATCAATATTGGACTATAAATCCATCGGGCATTACCAAACGAATTACAGAGGCTTGTATACCCTGTGCCCTTGGCAAAGATAGGTGTCGCACAGCAGGCACAGCTGGCACTATTTCCGCAAAGAAACCTTTCCAAACCCTTTCTCTAGACGTAATGGGATGATTTCCAGTCAGCAACGGAAAACGATATTTCCTGTGTTTGGGTTACCCGTGTCACTCTTATCCGACAACGCTCCAGAATTTCGAAGTCAAGTTTGGGAGGAGTTCACAAAATTGTGTGGAATTAAAATCAAGCATTCTTCCCCATACTGGCCCCAGGGTAACGCAGTCTGTGATCTGAGTCACCGTATGAAAAATGATCAACTCCACACGAGAATGATAGCCTTAAACATCTCTGACTGGCCAGCTCAGGTAAAAGTAATTCAATGGGGAATGAACACCTGTCCAAAAGAAGATGGTATCTCCCCCCATGAAAGAGTATATGGCGTCGCTCCTATACTATTACCATTCCACCACTTAGCTCAACCTTCTACCAATAAATTCACCGTAGATCCCATACAGCAATTAAAAAACACCCTGAATCACGCACAAGTATGTCAAGACATAAATAATGATGCGGCAAATGAAAAATATCCTTTCGCCATTAACGACACGCTGATGGTAGCGAAGCTTCATGTAATAAATAAATTAGGACCGCGATATGTGGGCCCTTACATTGTCTCTCATATCCCTAATCAGTATCAAACCCCTATTAACTATCATGGGGAAACAAGAACTTATAGGAACCGGTTTGTCAGGATTTATAAACCCATCCCTACTTTCTCTGACAATCCACCCAGCTGCACGAACGACAACACTGCAAGACCTCCCTCTGTTTCGCCTCCAGCTCCTGACGCTCAAATCATGAATGTACCAACGCCAACGATCGTATCTTCTCCAGTAGTTCACACCTCCACCCCAGAAACCAGATCAAACAAGCCGTCGCCACCAGTATTCCGCCAACACACCCCGAGGACACCTCATCCGTTATCCATCTCACTAGGTGTCACCCCTCCCCAGAAAGCGAAAGTTTCTTCACATTCTGACACCTCCATCAGTAAACCTGTTTTGAAAATACCAGATCGTTATGCCTTACGTCCCAGATTACCTCATAAACTTGCTGGGCCCGCTACATCCTTACCGACACGTATCAAAAGACCACTGTACCGACCATCTAAAAGCTCCACTTCTTCTTCCCCGTCTACAAAAAACAAACATCTTCATAGTCGACGTTTGTCCACCTCCTCAAATTCTTCTCCAACCTCTTCGATCCCCCCCAAAAAGGCACCGGCCACAAATTCCTTCATCCACCTCTCCGCTAAATCCACTTCCAATACCAATATATCCACCTCATCTTCCTCATCACCAAATTCTTCAACTTCAGAAAGAGTACCTCACCCTATTCCTACAAAATTCCACGTTCAACCCTCTACTTCTACAACAAAGTCATCCCCACCACACAAGATGTCTGCCTCTCCGCCCCCTTCATCCACTACAAATCCAATACCGTCCACATCTATACCACTGATATAAAAAAAAAAAAAAAATCCAACATTACCGTCTCTCTTCCAACTCGCCTTGCACCACCAACACTATCTCCTTTTCCCTCTACTATGTCACCACAACCTTCCAGTCAACCTTACTCTATATCAGCTCCTACAGCAAATAGTACTACCCAACAACCCCCGTCAACTCCTTCAAATACCCCCAACATAAAACCTTGCCAATATAAATCCTCCTTATTCTTAGACTCCAGCCCTGAACCACCGATACGGACGAATTTTCGCACCAAATCAGGTCGTTTAGTGAAAAGACCCGAACGTTTCTCTTCCATCTTTGTTGCTCCAGTTGCAGTCCATGATAAGCTATCTACACATATACCCACAATCCACACAACACACATCAACAACACTCAACCATCAAGAATACCTTGCTTCACAAGCACAAAACTCCACATTTCACCAAAAAAAAAAAATCCCAAACTCACACCTTCCCTAATCACTGGTACGTTTACGTCCGCACAAGGGTATGACATCGGCGACCGAAGGATGCACAAATCACTTGCTTGACCACCACCACCGCGGCCACATCCACCTCTCGTCAACCACCTTCCAGCCCAACTACCACCATGTTATCTACTTCTTTTATTAAAAGGACCAAAGTTTCCACGGATCAAGGAAACTTTGTGAGAATTAGACATACTCACGAAGCAACCACAGCGGTCATCGTAAATGCCACCACAACTTCCATACGCGTGACGATCGACCCCTGCAAGACCCATCATCAGCGCTCCAAAACCTGATGGGACTTCTTACACCCCCTCCAACTTAATAGTGTTAAAGGTTGTTTTCTTACGTTCAAGATGGTGGCATGGAGAGCTGTCACTGTGGCAGAACTGTATGTGTTCTTGGCACTGACTATGCTGATGACACATATCAGGAAGCACGCTCTGGTAGACTATTGGATCACTGCCGACCTCATCACGACTCCAGCATTTTTTTTTTTTTTTTTTTTCTATGTGATTGAGGGAGGCAAAAGGCATAACTGCCTATAGCGAGTGCCTCCCCCATAGTTGAAAGAGTGACAGGGCCAAAATCAAGGGACGTTCGAGCCAAAATGCCTGGACACACGGAGTTTGAAGCAATTTAAGTCATAGGAAGAGGGAAAGACTGATTCTGGGAGAGAGTTCCAGAGCTCAGATGTTGAGTAGAAGAAAGTTTGAGAGTAACGTTTCACTCTTGGGTTGGAGAGTTGCACAGAGTAGGGGTGGGATTGAGTTGCAAGACGGGTACCACGTGCCCTACGTAAAGGAGGTGGTATGCACTGGGATAGCTCTGAGGAACACTGATTATTATAGTAGCGATAGAATAGCGAGAGAGATGCAACATTGCGGCGGAGAGAGAGAGATTGCAGAGAGTTGGTGAGTGGACGGGAGTTAATGATTCGAAAGGCCTTCCTTTCAACTTTGTCTAGGAGAGCGGTGTGAGAGGAACCTCCCCACACATGTGAACAATACTCAATACAAGGGCGCACTATGCCCCTGTACAGAGCAAGAAGCTGTGCAGGGGAAAAGAACCCCCTAAGGCGGTTGAGCACACCCAGCTTCTGGGAGGCTGCCTTAGCAAGACTGGTAATATGGTCCTTCCAAATGAGAGCAGAAGAAAAAGAGACACCAAGAATATTGAGAGAAGATGAAGGGTTGATTTTTGTATTGTTGAAGAATAAGGGATAGTCCGCTGGGAGATCCTGACGGGTAGATAGATGGAGAAATTGGGTTTTGGAAGCATTAAAGTTAACAAGGTTTTCTCTGCCCCAATTGGAAATAGTATTTAGATCAGAATTTAAGAGTTCTATGGCTTCATTACGTTTGTCGTTGAGGGATTGCTGGCTGGGGCGTTCTGAAAAACTAATGGAGTAGTGTAAGGTTGAGTCGTCTGCGTATGAATGGATGGGAATTAAGGTACAGTTAAGGAGATCATTTATAAAAATTAGAAAGAGAATAGGAGATAGGACAGAGCCCTGAGGAACACCGGAGTTTATAGGGTGAGGAAGTGAACAATGGCCGTCCACAACCGCAGCTATGGAACGGCCGGAAAGGAAATTAGAGACAAAGGCACAGATGGAGGGATAGAAACCGAAGGAGGGTAGTTTAGAAATTAAAGATTTATGCCAGACTCTATCGAAGGCTTTCGATATGTCTAGTGCAATAGAAAAAGTCTCACCGAAGTCCCGAAAGGAGGATGACCAAGAGTTAGTAAGATATGAAAGAAGATCACCAGTAGAGCGACCCTTAAGGAAGCCATACTGGCGATCTGAGAGCAGATTATGAGAAGAGAAATGCTTAAGAAATTTGGAAGCAAGAATAGTTTCAAAAACTTTAGAAAGACAAGAGATAAGAGCAATTGGACGATAGTTGGAGGGTTGAGAGCGGTCACCCTTCTTTGGGACAGGTTGAATGTGAGCAAACTTCCAGCATGAAGGGAAGACGTTAGAGGATAGACAGAGACGAAAGAGTTTGCCTAGGCAGGGAGTCAGCACGGAAGCACAGTTTTTGAGAACAACAGGAGGAACACCGTCCGGACCGTACGCCTTATTAGTGTTAAGCCCAGAGAGGGTAGAAAGTACATCTTTAGAAGAGATTAGGATATTAGGCATAAGTAAGAGAGAGGAGGGCGGAGAGGGAGGAATAGCACCGGAATCATCCAAGGTGGAGTTTCTAGCAAAAGTTTGAGCGAAGAGTTTAGCTTTGTCAGAGGAAGAAGTGATGGTTGTGCCATCAGAGTGGGAAAGGGGAGGGAAAGACGAGGAAGAGAAATTGTTGGAGAGGTTTTTGGCTAGATGCCAGAAAGCTTGGGAAGAGCTAGAGTTGGATAGTTCAGTGCATTTATTATTGATGAAAGAGTGTTTGGCAAGTCGAAGAACAGATTTGGCTTGATTCCGGGCAGAAACATATGAAGAATGAGAGTCTTGAGTTTTAAGGCGTCGGTACCGTTTGAATGCTTCCTCCTTATTGCGGACAGCAGTAGAACAGGCGTGAGTAAACCAAGATTTTTTAGCATTAGTCTGAGAGAAAGAGAATGGAATGTATGCTTCCATGCCCGATAGGATTACCTCGGTAATGCGTTCAGCACTCCCCGAGGGTCCTCGGCCATGGAAGCAGAAATCATTCCATGGGAAATCAAAGAAGTACTGCCGAAGAGCCTCCCAGTCGGCAGCGCCAAAGTGCCACAAGCGCCGCCGGCTAGGAGGATCGGGTGGCTGTACTGGAGAGATAGGACAGGTGACAGAGATAAGTTTATGGTCGGAGGAGCCCAAAGGAGAGAAAAGATCGACAGTATAAGAAGAAGGGTTAGAAGTTAGAAACAGGTCAAGAATGTTGGGCCGATCTCCGATGCGATCCGGGATACGGGTGGGTTGCTGAACTAACTGCTAAGTTAGTCTAAAGTTACTTGCCTAAGTTATTTGGCAAGTACATGTCCAGGGACAGGTACTTCGACATCCTCTCCTATCTCCACCTGACCAACAATATGCATGTCCACCTTCACGACCCATTATGGAAAATCAGGCAGCTGTATGACATGATACGTCATCGGTTTACCACCTAACTGATTCCATTTCAGAAGATGTGCCTCGATGAGTCTCTGGTACTGTTCCGAGGTTGGCTGCATTTCAGGCAGTATATCCCGTCAAAGAGACACCGCTTTGGCATCAAGCTCTTCGTCCTCTGCGATTGTAAGATGGGTTATGTGCTGGACTTTGTGGTCAACAGCGGCAGTGGTGGCGAAATCGTGACTGACCCCGACATTGGTTTTGGCGGCGCTGTTGTACAGAAGATGATGGAGAAACACTTCCACAAGAACCACATCCTGTACACAGACAATTATTATACGTCGCCAATCCTCACCAAGTACCTCCATGACCGCAAGACCGGAACTGTCGGGACAGTCAAGGCAAAGAGGAAGGGCATGCCAGTGTACCCGACCAAGACCAAGAAGACGGACATCTACCACAAGAAGAGTGGCCCCATCCTCTCCATCCACTGGCATGACCAGCGCAAGGTCAACTTCCATACCACATGCCAAAAGGCCGAGATGGTCGCCACAGGGAAGGTGGACCGAAGAACGAAAAACCCCGTCCAGAAACCAGCTGCTGTCCTGGACTATAATATCAACATGCGTCTCATCGATAAGTCCGACATGCAGATGGGCTTCATCGACCGCCTGCGAACATCTTGCAGGTGGTATAAGAAGTTTGTTCTGCATACGGTAGATATGTCGGTCCTCAATGCCTACAACATCTACCGTCTGTGGACTCCCGGAGCCAAGAAGTACAAGTCCCTGCGGAAGTTCCACAAGCAGGTGATACTTGAGCTCCTGGCTAAATATGCGGAACCTGGGAGACCACTACAAGGACCAGGCCAGCTGGACCGCACGGGGTGTGCCGACTTCTTCAGGAAGCACCAGCTCCACCCCCTTCCTTTCAAAGCACCCGGTAGTAAAGTTAGGAGTCAGAAGAGGTGCCATGTGTGCAGCCACACAACTCGCAGACCACACAAAGTGAGCAAAACCATATGGGAATGCCTCGAGTGTGAAGTGGCACTGTGCGCTGGACGGTGCTTCAACAACTTTCACACTCTAGTGCAATATTGAAGTGCCCATGACAATGACAGTGAAAGTGACACTCTAAAATGTAAGCTAATAGTAAAAATAAAAATAAGTATAAGTGAAAGAGACGCACATAAGTAATAATAAGTGCCTTCATAACAATATGAACAAGTGACAGTGACACTAAAATATATATTATAGCTTACCTCTAACAATAAATAAGTGAAAATGACACCATCAATTATCATAGTCCAGTGAAAGTGACACTATAATAATAATAAAACTAAGTATAAGTGAAAGAGACACACATAAGTAATAATAAGTGCCTTCATAACAATATGAACAAGTGAAAGTGACACTATATATATTATTAGCTTACCTAACAATACATACAAGTGAAAATGACACTATCAATTACCACAGTCCAGTATAAATAATAATAACTACTATAATAATAACAGTAAAACTAAGTATAAGTGACAGAGACAAATAACTTCATAAAAATAACTTTATTGAGTGAAAATAACATAATAACTATAATAAATGGCATAATAAACATTAAAAACTCTCAAATCGCTTCCCGGCATAATTGCGGATAGGGCGACGAGTGCAACAGGGCGTCGTAGCCGGGGCCGCGGTTGAGTGTTCGGACGCGTCGAGGTAAATATGCGGCAAAAGTTACCTCCACTAACATCGCCATAACTCCGGAACCAGTTGAGCTAGAGAGCTCTACTCAACGCCAGTCTACGCAGCAAGGTTAGGCGCACATTTTGATCTTACTTTGATAATTTTGCCTCTTATATTAAGAGAGATAGGCCTTTGCATACACTAGTAATTTTTCAGCCAGATCGCCCGGATACGAGCTCCGTCCTTTAGAAAGGCAGCCCGGGCCACGAGGGTTAACTAACTATTCTCTATATTAAAATCACACAATCCACACAGACTTTCTTCAGAGTTGGTGAGACAACCAACAATTTTTTGACCCGTACAAATCCCTAGATAAGGAACTGATCACCAGAAGTACCAACCGATACCGTAGAGAGTAGAGAAGTCTTATGTATCAAGTATACTTGAGTTTGCATGAATATTGACATGTCCAGAATATCAATATCAAGTATAGTAAATGAATGACCCTAACTTAAATAGAGATCGTGAGATGTGTTATGATCAAACTATAAGGATTTGTCTGCAAAGCTATCCTCCCTTTCAAGCTCGGGAAGGAAGTCACGTGACGTCAGGATGCCACAAATATTGCCAAGTTCGCATTCAAGATTGTTATTCTATTAACCCCCCCAGACATATATGACGCGATCGAGTCATATGGCCGAGTGCGCCAAAAACTCATATGACGCTAGTGCGTCATATGGAGCTCAGTAAGTCCGATAAGTTAGCTTACGATAAAACCGTTGGTGGCAACCTCAGCCACCTCTGATAATTCTAATGGCCGCAGTGTTGTTGTGAGTGTAGTGCGAGGCGGTGGCAAGGATACCGGGCTCCCGCCTCCTTGGACTTATTGGAACATAATATGTCTGGAGGGGTTAAGTTAATATGAAGCTGTATATTTTCTAATATTAAGTTAGAACATATGATATCACTCTAACCAAAAAACCACTCTTTACCACATATTCTTGTGAGCCTCTTTGAAAGATTTACCAGCTGTATGAAGTATAGCAGAGAAACCTATAAGCACGACGGGCCAACCGACTTCCCCCTTCGTGACCCCCTGAAATGACCCCTGAACCCGCACCAACAAGTTAAGAATATTATTCCATATATATGTTCCTATGTATTATTTGTATAAAACAAATACTAACAAATGTTTCAGAAGTAGAGGAGGAGTGATGTATATAATTTTACTAATCATACTCATAACCATTTGGGTATAGATAAATCATATCTTCTTGGGTTCAGGCAACACTCCGTTTAAAAAAAAACTCAATGCCTCTCTGTGCAAACAATAACGCCAGCCCTGACCTCCAGTGAATCAGAACTACCAACTTAACCTGCTTGCCAACAAGTTAACCATTTATATAGAAATCTAAGTTCCCTAGATATTCCTTGTAAAATAATCCTGAGCAAGTGTTGCGGAAATAGAAAGCGACTTCCTGCTTTATATAGCTTTTCTGACCAAGACCCATACACAGTTCCGATAAGAATAAATAAACTTTTCTAAAAATCAGACAACCTCAGCTCGAAAAACTTCCCCCCCCCCCCCCCCTTTTGCAAAAACTATATAAACTCCGAACCAGGAGGAGGAAGAAAAGTAGAAAGAATTTTTCTCTGGATCGGCAACCAGCTCTAAGGAAACACTGATTTTTATGGAATAGTTATTGATCACGGCACCCCGACGTCTTTATACTATCTCTAGATACAATTACGTTATATTAGGATCTTTGTTATATGTGGCAACACCATCTTTTAACATAGAGCCCTAAAATGGTTCTTGTATCATAGTGTAACAAGTAAACTATATAAGTATATAAGTGTTAGAAGCATTGCTAAGAATGCCTCTAAAAAACTGGGACTCCTGTACAGAGTTCGAGAATTCTTCACTGACGAGCAGTTGGCCGTGATATATAAAAGTCATGTGCGTTCTCAGATGGATTACTGTTCACCTCTGTGGGGTGGAAGTGGAGTGGTTGCATTGAGGCAGTTGGACAAAATTCAAAATAAAGCTATTAGATTAATCAATAACCCTGCAATCACACAGGACCTTCCTACATTATCCATACGAAGAAACGTTGCATCCCTTGCATTATTCTACAGATATTTTCACAGCAATTGTTCCGAGGAACTTGCTTCAATTGTGCCGCCTCTCCACATCTTTCCCCGTAGAACTAGGGCAGCTGAGAGCGCACATGAATTTACACTTTCTCCTCCACAATGCAGAACTTCTGCTTATTAGAATTCATTTATCCCCAGAGCTACTACTCTTTGGAATTCACTTCCCTCGAATTGCTTTCCACAAACTTACAATCTACAAATGTTTAAATCCAGTTGTTACAAATATTTTATGAATGGAGGATGCCTTTAGGCACATGGACCTTTTTGTTTTATCTGTGTGTTTCCTTCCTCCGTTCATTGTCTCTTTAAAAAAAAAAAAAAAAAAAAAAAAAAAAAAAAATGCAACATTCATATTTCTGGCATTCACAGAAATTAAGATTGTTATATTTATTGGTTACATTTATGTATAGATAAAACATTGAAAGAGTCAGGCAATACCTCCCTTTCAGTATTTTTCTATTTAGAAATTATATCCACACTTCTCACAGAGATCTAGGACAGAAAGATCTTTTGTGTTATAAGGGTTTAGCGAGACACCCTGACGGGCACTTTGCATATATAAATCCTAGGCACAAATTGTCTGTGGCATTCCACCAGAATTTGTGACTGAAAGGTTAACACCGCCTTGAGTTCTTTGAACCTCTTATAAGGATTAGGGCAGTCAAGAAGAGCAATTACCTCAGCTCATCTTGCGATAGTCCGATGCTAAAGTTAATCCGGCAAGACCTGAAACTTATGCATTAAAAACTTCATTTCAAGAGAACCTGAACAGAACTTCATCACCGATTAATATAAAGGTCAGGATAGTCAAGATTCGTTGGAAGCTATATGTTGAGAATACTTGCGTTAATCCGATATGGTGACCAACTGTTATCTAATAAGTTACGGAACCATATTTAAGACCCTATACCCATTAATCCAACTGTAAACTTCTCCACACGACCGGACAACCTGGACGGCCTACGGAACATCAGAAGACCAGCTCAACGAAGTGCATCTCTACAAACCAGAAAATAAATAATACAGGAAATATGTGAATTCAGTATCAGTGACGAGATACTATAAAGTTAGAACTCAAAGTGATCAAGATAACCAGAGTTTTACCATCGCAAAATACGTAAAAGTGTATAATAAGTGTTCTATGATATTCCGATGCCATTAACAAGGAAGATCAATACCTCCTATAGCAAGTGATCTTTAAGTCGACGTTTTCACTCTTCAAATAACCTATATACCGATTTTAGACATTTGTTTACCTGTTCAGCAACTCGGTCATATTTCCGTCAAATGGAAAATAAACAGAGTCCGTTCTCCCTGAATTCGAGTTATAGAAGTGAAGTGTTAACTTATGTAGTGAGCCTTACCATATTATTAGCGAAGTATTCATCTATGAATTACGTCTGAAATCCTTATACTACCTAAATTGTGAATTCCCCATAAATAAGAGGATTTGCTTATACTTTCATGAACTCTGAAAATATCGCAGTGGAGGCTATAATATTTTAGAGTCCACAAACTTGAGCTACAACTGAAAATACATCTATGCTATAGTTTCCGTATTTAGTGCCAATAAATACCGGAACACGTATCCAATCGTCCACTATCGTTCACGGGATTAAGTTCACGTAACCTATTAGTGAAACTGAAACAAAACTGAATTATTAGTAATTTCCAGTATTAAGTTTCCACAAAGAGAAGAGTGCGCATAATTCTCAAGGAAGAATTGTATATATATAGTTGAAGTGATATACCTGATTTCTATCTAGATCCGCGAGTGTGCTGGGAGATTTTAAAAAGAGAAGTTGTACCACTTATGAGTACCCCATGTGTTAAAAGTGTTTCTAAATTCATCATATGTGTTTCTAGTGAATAAGTAAATAAAGCTGTATTACAAATTATCTTTTGAGATTATATAATATGTCCTCTATTGATTTTGTATATGTATTTGCATGAATTCCAATATCCCAGTCTAGAAGAACTCACCTTAATCAATCGTTAATCCTGCATAAAATCATGGCATAACAGGATCACTTGGAATTCCCACATGCATTGGCTCTCTCAGGGTCACAGTCATAGTAAGTCCATGTGTGACAGGGCCTTTAGTTGGTGCCATGACACTCAGTAACTTCCTTGGTGTGGGTGGTGAATATCTTAGAGGTGATACTGTCCTGGGCAATGACCATGGCATAGAAAACTTTGTTGGGCTGGCCGTAGATGAACGTGTAGTTGGACTGTAGCTCTGGGGTTGCTCCACAATGCTCCAGCAACTTGTCGGTGTCGTAGTCTACTTCCTCTAGTTCGTTACTTGTAGATAATGCTGCAGGTGTGGTCTCTGAGGTGTTAGTATAGCCTGCAGTTACTAACAAGTATGCTATATGTTGGAGGTACAGATTTGATAGCTGAGGAGATGCCTAGCATTAACACTGTGACACTGGCTGTAGGCAGGTTGGTAGGAATGGTCTGGTCCGAGACATGGTGACAGATGAGGTTTTGTGTTGAATGGTGTAGCCTGTAGAGCAGTGGTTCCCAAACCATGGTCGCGACCCAAACAAGGGTCACAAGGGTTTTTCTGAGGGTCGTGGGAGGGTCTGGAGAAAAAAGTTAAATATAATGGAAAAACTACTCTTAGTGCACAAAATTCCATTGTGAAATGTGTGAATTTATAAATATGATTATATTTATCAAATTACCTTAGACTTAAGACTCAAGTCTTATGAATAAATATCCTTGTATTTGAAATCCTAACAATACAGTTTCCCATCACATGGAGAGTTTCATTAATTAGCTACTCGGTGCGGCTACTGTTAATCATGTCAAATTCTCGTAAGCCGTACAGTGCAGAATGTTGTGTGCCTGGCTTAAGTCTGAACTGTCTGATGCCCAGTTCCTCACCACTCGAGCGTTGGCCAGTCCTATTATTCAGTGATATTTAAGAAGTTAAGAAGTTTGTTAACACTCAAGCCGCGGCTCTCGACTTAAGTCGGGTAAGAAAACCGTGGCCTATCCCGCGGGTCCCGACTTAAGTCGCAAGGGATATTGAGCACATTATCTTAGTCTTGAAATGCTACAGGTTGTGTTAGGTACATCCGGTATGGTAAGGGGTGGCAAGCCGAAGATCAGCTCATTAGGTGTACGGCTATTTTCTGTGGGTCTGGTGTTAGGTTCACAGTGAATCGTTTAATTTTGCCAGACCAGCTTGTGGTACCTTAAATTAGCTCAGTGCGAAAGTTGTCTACCTGCTACCTCTGGGCTAGAATGGTAAAGAGTGTGATACTTTGGTTTCGTAAGCTTGGCGAACTCTTACCATACTTTGCTAGGAATCTCAAGGGTGTTAATTGTGTGTAAGGCTTGTGGTGGCCTGAAATGGGCAAGGAGGAAAATGATGACAATTATGGTTCCTAAGTGTTTGGGGGGATAGAGGAGGGGGATTGAATGGGGGAAGAACTATTTGAGGTTGAGGGAGGAAGTAGAGGGAGTGGGGGAGGGAAGAAGTAGAAACAAGAAGGTGGGGGAAGTTGAGGGAAAAGCAGGGGGGAGGAGAGTACAAAGGAGTACAAAGGAAATCAAGCAACAACAGATCTAGTGACCCTTCTAGGCTGCTTGTCCTCCAAAACACTGAGGATCAAGTGTCCAAACAGTGGTTTAGAGTGGGTAAGGGAACATTGGAAAGGGAACTACTGCCCTGCCACTAACGTGGCAGGACTAGGAAGTTAGTAGGGGACATATGGGTTAGTAACTGAGGGGAGGATAAAGTTATTCATTTACAAACGCAGTCAGTCGCGGGTTTGATGCGAGATATTTGTCTAGGCGGAATTTAAATGAATCAACGGTGCTGTAGTCTATAACGTTTCGGGGAAGCCCATTCCACAAGTTGACAACTCGATTGAAGAAGAAATTCTTAGATTCGTGCGAGTTAAAAGATTTACCAATAATTTTGCAACCGTTTCCCCGTGTGTAATTAGATTGGTCGATAGTGAAGTACTTACTACAGTTCATATTGTCGATGCCTTTGATGATTTTGAACACTTGAATTAAGTCGCCTCTTAATCTGCGCTGGGTTAAAGGAAATAGATTTAATTCTCTAAGACGCTCTTCGTATGGTTTGTTCTTTAGGCTAGGTATCATTTTGGTAACTCTACGTTGAACTCGTTCTAGCTTGTTTATATCTTTTTGGTAATAAGGGCACCAGGATTGAACGCAGTATTCCAGAAGAGGGCGGACTAAGGAATTGTAAAGGGTTAGGATAACTTCTTTGGATTTATGCTCAAATGACCTGCCTATAAAGCCAATTATTTTGTTTGCCTTCTTAACAACTTCTGAACATTGTTGACTCGGTTTTAGGTTACTCGATATTGTTACTCCCAGATCAGTTTCTCTGTTTACATTCTTAAGCTGAGTGCCATTCATCGAATAGTTTGCTTTCTCATTTAGGTATCCGACATGTAGTACTTTACATTTATCCGCATTGAAACTCATTTGCCAAATTTGGGCCCAACATGACAATTTATCTAGATTGTGTTGCATATCGTCAACTTGTTCTTTTGAGAGTACGCTATTTGCAATTTTTGTATCGTCAGCAAATTTTGAGATTGTGCAGGTGAGACCCTCATCTATGTCGTTGATGTAAATTAGAAAGAGAATTGGTCCTAGTACCGATCCCTGGGGTACCCCGCTACTTACATTGGTCCATTTAGATGCCTTACCGTTTATGACTACTCTTTGCTTTCTGTTGTTGAGCCAATTTTCTATCCATTTCAACACACCGTCTTGTATTCCATGCGCTTTTAGTTTTAGCAGTAAACGTTTGTGGGGAACTTTGTCAAAGGCCTTTTGAAAATCAAGGTATATAATATCTACAGCTTTACTCTCATCGTAGAGGTTGAGGATATCGTGGAAGAAGTCTAAGAGGTTTGTTAAACAGGAACGTTTTTTACGAAAGCCGTGTTGAGTATCTTTAAGTATGTTATTTTCCTCTAAGTGATTTACGAGTCTGTCTCGTATGACCGTTTCTAGCATTTTACATACAACTGAGGTTAAGCTAATTGGACGATAGTTACTGGGTAGGGATTTGCTGCCTTTTTTGAATATCGGTGTTACGTTGGCTAGCTTCCACTGATCAGGCATAGTTCCAGACTGCAAGGATTTATTGAATAGTAATGTCAGTGGTTTGGAGAGCTCATTCTTAGCTTCCTTTAGAACTCTAGGCGAGATTGTATCAGGTCCTGGCGTTTTATTTACTTTGAGTTTATCTAAACAATTCAATACTTCTCTCTCTGTAACGGTGATATTGCTTAGAACATCTGAATTATCAATCTGAATCGGCGATGGTGTAGGGATATCACTGAGGTCTTCGGTTGTAAAAACTGATGCAAAGAAGGTATTGAGGGCATTACTCATTTGTACTTCGTCTTTGGTGTATTCTCCTTTTTCATCGACTAACGGTCCAACAGTTGAAGTAACTACTTTTTTCTTTCTGATATAACTATAGAATTCTTTCGGGTTTGTTTTACTTTGATTCGCAATATGTAACTCTAAGGTCTTTTTACTTTGCTTAATTAATTTTTTGGCTTTGCGTCGTAGCTCTACAAATTTCACCCGTTCTTCGTCATTTTGTGAGGATTTTAATCTATCATTAGCAAATTTTTTAGCAAGCAGGCAGTTTGAAATATCTTTATTCCACCATTTGGGCTTATTATTATGGCCTGGACGCCGTATTTTCGATGGTATGCAGTCTTGCACTGCTTTTAGGTAAGTGGTTTCGAATAACTTCCAAGATGTATTTATGTCGTTATTGTTAATTAAAAAGCTCCAGTCAGTTTCTTTAAACATAGCTCTAAGTTTATGGAAGTTTGCTTTCTTGAAATTAGGGACTTTTTCGATGCTACTATTTGGTTCGTTACTAGTAAACTTTAAAGTGAAAGTTATCGTACGATGGTCGCTGTTACTGAATTCATCACCAACATTCAAATTCTCTATCAATTCTTCTTTTGTTGCAAGTACAATGTCAAGAACGTTATTACCACGGGTCGGCGTTCGAACAAATTGATAAAGCGAACTCTCTTGCAAGTTCGTATACAAGTCATGTCCGGAGTGTGAAGTAAGAGTATCGCCCCACTTGGTCACAGGTAAATTAAAGTCGCCAAAAATTACGGTATCTTGTGAGTTACTTACATCTGCAATTTGTTCGTAAATTTCTCGGTCAGTTTGCACTGATTGAGCTGGAGGTCTGTATATTAACGCAAGTATTATTTTTGTACCTTTATTATTCTTTATTAGCACAAAAGATGTGTCGACGTTCACAATTTGAGGTTTTGACACGAGGGTCGGGTTAAGACTTTCTTTGATATAAAATAAAACGCCACCTCCATTTTTATTTATTCGGCTGTTCTCAAACATTACATAACCGGGAAGTGAATACTCTGCTAAAAAGTCTCTATCTTCTGTATTGAGCCAAGATTCTGTTATGCCAATCACATCATAATTTTCTGTAAACACTAGTTCCTCTAAATCTGAAAATTTATTGCGTATGCTACGAGCGTTTGCATAGAAAACCTTTAAAGTTGCGGTTTTAGAACTCGCAGAACGTTCTTTCATCGAATTTTTGGTTCTGGTCGGATCTACATTTACATTCATGGCTGTCCTCGGTCCTCGGTCGTTATCCCTGACGGTTTTGAATTTGGGTCGTGTTGGTGGAGATTTATCCAAATTCGCGGTTCTTGACGGATTAGTATTTAATTCCTTTGTAGGTTGCCGTCCTCGCTGTCTTCGGTCCTCCTTCCTGGTTGTCCTGTGCTGAGTCGATTTCTTCTCCGAAAATCCTTCACCGCATCGTTGAGAAGACGCCCAAAACGTGCTGCTCCCACCTGGTTCAGATGAACTCCATCGTCCGAAAACAAATAGTCATCGTAGTAGAAATTGTCCCAGGTGTCGACGAATCCCACGTTCTCCTTCCTGCAGAGGTTTGCTAGACAACGATTTGTGCTGGTGGCTATGTTGTAAAATCGGCTCTCTACACCGAGCCGGGGGACGATTCCTGAGACGATGATCCTTGATGACTTCTCCTTAAACGACTTGATCAGCTGCTGGTACTTTAAAAGCAAATCTTCCGACCGGGTTCGCTGCACATCGTTGGATCCAAGGGGGAGGGTGGGGGGGAGATACATGGAAGCTGCCACTTAATCATATATTGCATCCATTTCACCGGCATTGGTGTTTGTTTTTTTGTTTTTTAAGTGTAAGATTCCAGTAGAAAAGTCGTAGTAGCCCAATACAAAAATCCTGTAGGAAAGTCACATTTTACAGGATAAGGGTAATCTACTGGTGATCTTCTTTCTTATCTTACTAAGTCTTGGTCATCCTCCTTTCGGTACCTCGATGAGACCTCTTCTATTGCACTAGACATATCGAAAACCTTTGATAGATTATGGCACAAATCTCTAGTTCCTAAACTACCCTCCTTCGGTTTCTATCCCTCCATCTGTGCCTATCTATATTATTAAATCAGTTCGTGTGTCTGTTTGTCTGTGTGTACTTAATAGGCGGCCGCAGTTTTGGACCTGGGGAGATGAAACTTTGCATGTGGGTGTCAATTGACCTGGGTCAGGTCATAGAGGGGGCGAGGCCACGATCGGAGGTTGTTTCGAGGCCGAAATTGAAAACAAAATGAAAACAAATGTCCGTTTGGGGCAGAAGGAGGCCTTCGATCGAAAAGGTGTATGGAACAAAAGTTGTTCGCAGCCCCCCAAAATGGGGGTATTTATGAGGTTAGATCCCAAATCGGAGGCCATTTAGCGGCCGAAATCGAGGTCGCCGTTTAATGAGGCACAGGGAGGTCGAGGCCGGTGATTATGGTAGTAGTAGTATTGTCATGATTGTGATAGTAGTGATTGATGATGGTGATTATGGTAGTAGTAGTGGTGGTTTAGTGATGGTGATTATGGTGGTACAGTATTATTACCCGGGCAACGCCGGGTACTCCTGCTAGTATCTCTTAATTTTCCTTGTCGTTCCACAGCTGCGGTTGTGAACGGCCATCACTCAATTCCTCAACCTATCAACTCTGGTGTTCCTCAGGGTTCTAACCTGCCTCCAGTTCTCCTTCTAACTAAATATCCAGTCCTATCCGTTCTTATACTGATAACTCTACTTAACACTATTCAACTATTTTTCCATTACGACCCACCATGCAATTACTCCAAAACTCATGTGATTAGGCCATAGCACGCATATCTTCTGATCTATCAACTATTTCTGATTGGGGCATAGACAATCTTGTTACTGTACTTTCAATGCTTCCAAAATCCAATTTATCTACCTGTTCGTCACAATCTTCCATATGACTATCCATTATTCTTCAACAATACAAAAATCAACCCTTCATCTTCTCTCAGTACTCTAGGTGTTTCTTTCTCTCCTGACCTTTCTTGGGACAATCATATTACCACTATCGTGGATTCACGATAGTCAGTGGTATAACATACGTTTTCTATGTATCATACCCTAAATACAGTATTTACAGTATGTATGCTTAATAAGTTAAATAAGGCCTATTATACGAGCGTATAGTATTTACGAGTCTTTAGGAATGCATATATGATTTATCATATGAGCCATGCCGTAATATTATAAAAGCGGTGCAATATTTACCGCAAGATATCCGCTACAAACTTAGCAGTATTCGCTAGATTCGTAGTGTGACGCACCCAGTGCGTAGCAACGTAACCTGATTGTACTCCTTGGTACTCCACTGTACCGTCACGGACCGTGTACCATGCTGGCTGCTTATATTGAGTGTGACAACGTATAACTATGTTCTTTGTATCTCTGCAAAGGTCTCGTCATTTGCTAACCAGTGGTGGGTTTTGTTTTAAGCCATGTCGAGACCTTCCATTTAATATGTAGTATCAATAGAGAAGTTGATAGATGAGATGATAGGAATTCAGAGAGAGAGAGTGAGTTAGACTTCAGAGCGAGAGGGTAGCGGTGCGCCACGCTGCCGGGGGGGTGGTTGCCAGACGTATGGACCGGTTGGCAGCCCTGCGCTTATAGCTAGGTGCGACAGGGTTGGTAGTACATTGCCGCCTGCCTATGCTGTCTGGGCTGCCCATGTTGTCGTACAGCACATTGCCTGGAGGCTCGCTGTGTGTTCCATGATTAGGTTGCCTAGAACCTTTGAGACTCTAACATCCCTTGCCCTCTCTCCCAATTTCTCACGGTTGCACTCTTTCTCTCTGACGACATTACTCTCATTTCATTCTTCTCTCTATTTAAATGCATACCCTTCCCTTGAGGTCCTAAAGGAGTTTCAGCACTCACCTCTCGTATTACTCTTAGGACAAGCATATATTTACATGTATTAGATTTAAGGGGTTAATGTGAACAGCGATCTTCTTGATGAGGATAGTTGGTGAACGTTCTACATGTTCACGAGTTATATGCCCAGCTCATCATCCAATTTGTGACTAGACTAGTGCCATGTGTAAGAGCCCGACCATGCCCAGGAGTTGTCTGTAGAGGGGTGAGGACTTAGCCTTGATTTGCCTACCGAGCCAGGAGCGAGTGTAGTACCAGAGACTACAGCTCGCTCGTAGTGCCGGTATAGTAGAGTAACGTAATTTATCTGTCCTTGTGTTCTCTGCAGTCTTTTCCTGGGTTCTCGCTTTCGGTACTGGGACTCGTTGTTCCTGTGACTTGGCCTGCTAGCTAGAACACATGGGGATGATGAGTGGGTTATATCTTTATTTTACTATGCATTGCAGCTCTCTTTAAGTTTATGTATATAACACTTTACAATACACATTACTCACACACAAGACAACACTATTAATACTTTCATGTATCAATTAACTGCACTGTCGTTTTGCTGCTGTGTCCGGAGTTCCGTTGCGTAGGGCGCATACGGACTCAGAGGGGAGACAGAGTGAGAGAAGCGAAGTAGCCTATGCGGTAGTAGGCTACCGGCGCAGTACTGTTGCCTGCAACCTTTTAGTTATTCCAAGTATAGATTCATTATTACAATAAGTGACTACTATTTATGTTCCTTCCATGTGTATTATTAGGTATCTACTGGATCATGAACATCTTGTATGCTACATGCTAGTGCATGTTAGTAGGGGACAGTTATTCTAGTGCACGCGCTTTCAAGTAGGCATGTACATAATTTTGTCATTTAGCATTTCACTGTCATACCTTTAGCCTGCTTCTATTCTACATTATTAGAGGCTTAATATTAACGTAGTTTCTTGAGTATTGCATTTCTTTAGTCATAACGTAACCTATAAATGTCTGAGGGAGTTTAGCCTCATAGCCTACCCCTGTTGTACACTTTCGCCGAGTTAAGGTACCTCGTTACCATAGACGATAACTCTGTAGGGCGTTGGTGCTTTTGTTGTCTGGAGCATATAGTATTTGGGACTGGAATCGAGCGTGTCGTTGTCACATAAGCCATTTCTGTCCTACGATCAAGAATCCCGAATATGTATTGCCGATCCAGCCGTAACAAAATGGCGACCTTGCACAAGATTCAGTAGTATCCTATCACATGTTTTTTGGAGAACTATTCTATGCTACCTAGTAGAGCTGGCTAGAATTTTCTTGCATATTGGAGGAATTTTTATTGTGTCATTATTGTATTGGTGGACTTGCAGATTGTTTCGTTGGGGGTGTCTAGAGTAGAGTCATTCAAGCATCTTTAACATTTTGTGAGTCGAGACTGCAATTAGTAATAAGCACTTCTTTTTTTTTATGAACAGCAATTGTATAACCAGCACTATGTCTAATGACTCATCATTTACGGGGGAGGATAACACGGTACAGCCTAGTAACCAGCAAGTACAACAGATGTTTAGGGAGGGGAGTATTATAAGTGGAGAGAGGGATGCCCGGGCATTTTTGCAGACACCTTTGACCGAACAGCGCCTGCAGGCTATTGATTGTTACGGTCTTCGCTGTTTAGCCACGGTTTTGGGGCGGGACTGTCCTGACAGTTGGCCCAAGAAGAATTTGGTGGCATGTTTGTTGGGTGATGGCGATGGGGCGGTGGGTGGAGTGGGGTCTTGGGGGGTTCCCTCCAAGCCTCCATTCCACTCTACCCCTGAGCTGGGCCCTCAGCCAGCGAGTCTTAGCACGATGCAGCAGGAGGGTTCTCAAGGGCAAGCTGGCTTACCCGTAAACACGTCTCGGTGTGGATCCCCCATTTTGTGCTCTCCCCCCCCAGGCCTGTCTCCTGAGATGTTATTTCAGCTAGAACTAGCTAAGTTTAAGCTGCAGGAGACTCAGATACAACAGGCTAGTATAGAACGCATAGAGGTTGCTAGAATCAAAGCCAATCAGGATGCAACCAGGTACCAGGCTGAAATGGATGTCGAGAAGTCTAGAGTAGAGACCACGGGGCGTCATCTCGGTGGTGGGCACTGGGTTACAGACTCACTTTCGCATTTAATTAAGTTAGTACCCGCATTTGATGAGACAGCAGTGACTGAGTTTTTTGCTCGTTTCGAAAAGAAGTGTCGTGAGTATGACTGGCCGGAGGTTAAATGGGCAGCATTAGTTTCATCACGTCTAGTGGGTAAGGGGTTGAAAGCCTACGATGCACTGTCACTGGACGAGAGTGTAGTGTATGGACTGGTGAAGGAGGCTGTGCTCCGGGCCTACGAACTGCAACCCGAAACTTATAGATTGAAGTTCCGTGGCGTGAATAAGAAGAGCGACGTCAGTTTTATGGAGCACGCACGGGACTTAACAGATGCAGGTAATAACTGGTTTCGGTCCGAGCACGCAGAGTCGGCTGAGGAAATTAAGCAACTTTTCTATCTGGAACAGTTTTACAAATGCACTGGAACCGATCTAACGCTGAACATTAAGGAAAAATGTCCCAAGACAGTAGAGGAGGCTGCCAAGATGGCAGACCTCAGATTATCATTGATTCGTGGTTGCGGTGCCGCTCAGAGGGCTGAGTCAGGGCAGAAGGGGCGCTATACCCCACCCACCAGAGTTTTCGATAATAACAAATCCTATGACACACATAACCACACTAAATGCATTGCACCTAATAACACCTACAAACACAAGCCTCTCCCGTTTACTAAAGGTCAGGCCCCTTCTTCGCCCGCACAAGGGAAGAAGCCCATTGGGGATGTGAAATGTTACAAATGTCAGAAGCTAGGCCATTATTCACGTGAGTGCCCTAGTAACACTCCCGCTAAGCCGGTGTCATTGGTTCACAGTATCGGTGTGTCTCTGAAGGCTGCAGCAACTGCCCGGGGTAGGTTGTCAGCAGCTGAGGCACACGCGGTAAAGAAGCGTACGGAAGGCTCGACACCTGTCCGGGACACTTTCTGTAGCCATCGGGGGCACGGGTTTGTGAGCTGGGGGAGTGAACTACGGAGGGTTGACTTGCTGAGGGATACGGGGGCTTCGCAAACTTTGTTGAGGAACTTCACAGGGAAACCGATAAATGCGGCCAGAGTTGTTGTGGTGCAGGGTATAAATGCTACGAGGTCATACCCACTTGTGAGGTTGGAGTTGAGAGTGGGAGAGGTGTGCAGGGAGCTGGATGTAGGGATCGTTGAGTGTTTGCCAGTTGAGGGCGTCGACCTTCTTCTCGGCAACGACTTTGCGGTGCCCACTTCCGGGACTCCACCCTTAGTCGTTGCCGAGAGGGCGGCCGACGTGGATGGTGAGAATCGGGAATGGGTTGGGAGGTGCCAACAGGATGAGATGGCCTGTGTGGTAACCCGATCTCGCTCTGCGGCTCCTGCACAGCCTAGCACTCAACCTCGGGGACAGTGGAGGAAGGATCAGGAGAAGGTTGCTAAGGGCAGGAAAAGGGACATTGATTCTGCTGCACTTCTCGGTGATTCGGTACTTGGACCTATAATAAACACGGGAGTTGACTCTGGCCCAGATATGGTGTGTAACAAGGCAGAGTTGGGTAAGACTTCGCGTGAGGCAAGAGCTGTAGCGAGAGCCACTAAGGCAGTAGAGCCTACTAGCCGGGGTAATGTCTTATTACAAAACCATCTTGATGCATTGACGCCCAGGGACATTAGTGAGCAGCAGCTGCAAGACGCTAGCCTAGCTCGTTATAGCAATGGTGCCATAGAGTTGGAGGAAGATGGGGATGCGAAGCCGGGAGATTTCTTTAGGCTCAACAGGATATTGTACCGCAGATTTCTAGACCCCAAATCGAAGTGGGAGGGCGGTGCGAGGGTAGTAGACCAGGTGGTTGTTCCAAATAAGTATAGAGAGTCCTTATTGTGTCTGGCGCATGATGTGCCGGTGGCGGGTCATTTGGGGGTAACAAAAACATTGGCGGCATTGGGCAGGTTTTTCTGGTGGCCTGGGGTCAAGGCTGATGTCTGTGCATGGGTGGCTGGGTGTGCGACCTGCCAGACAACGGGGAAGCCTAACCAGACCATCCCGAAGGCACCTTTGTTTCCCATACCTGTCACCGGGCCTCCGTTCAGCAAAGTTGTAGTAGATTTGGTTGGCCCTTTCCCGCCTACTAGTAGTGGCAATAAATTCCTGTTGACAATCATGGATGTGGCTACGAGATACCCGGACGCATACCCCATGAGAAACGGCTCGGCAAAGGCAGTTGTTAAAAACTTATTATTGTTCTGTTCCCGTTATGGATTTCCACGTGAGGTGCAGTCAGACCAGGGGAGCAATTTTACATCCAGATTGTTCAAGCAAACCCTTCAGTTGCACGGTATATGTTCTGTAGTGTCGTCAGCCTACCATCCCGAGAGTCAGGGAGTCTTGGAGCGGTGGCACTCGACCCTGAAGAGTATGCTACGCTGTTACTGTGCAGAACATGACACTGATTGGGATTTGGGTCTGCCGTATGTTCTGTTCGCTGCACGTGAAGTCCCAGGAGAGAGCCTGGGGTTCAGTCCAAATCAACTAGTCTTTGGCCATAATGTGAGAGGACCTTTAAGTATGGTGAAAGAGATCTGGGAGGGCGAAGAGAAGCCGGGGTCTGTACTTAAATATATCCTTGAGAGCCGGGAGAGACTTATAGGTTGCATGGCAGCGGCAGGTAATAACTTGGTTAATGCACAGGCGGTCATGAAGCACCAGTATGACGCCAAGGTGAAGCTTCGGGAGTTTTCGGTGGGTCAGGAGGTAATGTTGCTTTTACCTTTGCCTGGACACCCCCTTTCTGCCAAGTTTATTGGGCCGTATGTGGTGGCTAAGAAACTGTCCGACCTTGATTATCTCGTTGCAACACCTGACCGTAGAAAAAAACATCAGTTATGTCATGTTAACCTCATGAAAGAGTATGTGAGACGCCCCTCAGAGCCTCTCACTGTCCCTGTGCTGGCCTGCAGCGGCCAGGGTGGAGAAGGAGGTGGGGACAGTCATGCTGCTGAGGAGGATAGCTGGGACTGTGTCATTTCCGCGGAACAGTGGGCGGGGAATACTGAACAAGAGGCTAGGCAAGCTGTAAGTCACCTGCCTGAGCACCAGGGTGCTGCTGTCCTAGGCCTGTTCAGGTCATACCCCTCTGTTTTCGCCGAACACCCAGGTCTCACTACTCAGGTAACGCACGACGTGGACGTCGGTGATAATGTGCCCTTCAAGTCAGTGCCCTACCGTGTGCCCCCGGTAAAGTTGCCAGCTTTACGGGAGGAGTTAAAGTACATGGTTGAGAGAGGGATGATCACTGAAGGTTATGTGAAGTGGACATCACCCGTCACGTTGCAGCCAAAACCTGACGGCAAGGTGCGGTTCTGCATAGATTTTCGTAGGCTAAATGGCTTGACCACTACCAACCCTTACCCTTTGCCTCGAGTTGACGACAGCGTGGACAAGATAGGGAATGCAAAGTACCTTACTAAAATTGATCTTGTAAAAGGCTACTGGCAAGTACCCCTGTCGGACCGAGCTAAGCAAGTTTCTGGTTTTGTGGTAGATGGCAAGACCTACCAATGTAACGTAATGCCTTATGGGCTTAAGAACGCACCTGCCACGTTTCAGAACCTGATGAACGATATTTGTGACGAAATCCCTAACTGCACGGTCTACCTTGATGACGTGATAGTGTATGATGACAATTTTGAAAATCACCTAAGGCACTTAGAGACCCTGTTTGGGAAGTTGCACGATGCTGGGCTGGTGGTGAACCTGAGGAAGTGCGAGTTTGTAAAGGCTACTGTGCAGTATCTTGGCTTCGTGGTCGGGTTAGGCCGGGTGTGCCCCCCCCTGAGCAAGATACAGGCTATCAATATGTTTCCCAGGCCCACCACTAAGCGCCAGGTCATGCGGTTCCTAGGTATGATAGGCTATTATAGGCGCTTCATCCGGGGATACTCTACTGTCTTAGCACCGTTAACTGATCTACTGTCGAAGTCAGTGAAGTTCTGTTGGGCTTCGGAGTGTCAGAGGGCTTTCGACCTAGTCAAGCACCTGCTGTGTACACATCCGATTTTGAGAGCCCCAGACTTTTCCAGGAGTTTTCAGCTGGCGACTGATGCCAGCGGTGTGGGTGCCGGGGCAGTGTTACTGCAGACTGATTCCGAGGGCTTGGAACACCCAGTGAGCTTCTTTTCTCGCAAGTTTAATTCGGCACAAAGGAATTACTCGACTATAGAGAAGGAGCTTCTTGCTATCGTTTTGTCGCTCAAACATTTCGAAGTTTATGTTCCAGCCTACGGCCCGGTAGTGACGATTTATACGGACCATCATCCCTTGAAATTCCTAAATCAGTTTCACAATCGGAATATGCGGTTGACCAGGTGGTCCCTAATGCTCCAAGAGTATAATCTCAACATTCAGCATATTGCCGGGAGTGAGAACGTGATAGCAGATTGTCTATCAAGGGTTGATGATCCAGGATAGTCGTGCACGGTGTGTGGGTTGAGCAGGAGTAAAATTAGGCTATCATAACGCCGTCCAAAAAGATTATAAAACAATAAAATAAACGAGAAAATTTGTTTTAGTTTTGTAAGTCTTTATTGTTGTAGCATGATGCATGCGATATTGTGTTTTATGTATAATTCACACTTCAGTTGTTGTGCACCTTTTGCAATTAGTGGCAGCTAAGGGTAGCAGGTCGGTTGGTTGCCTGTCAGATTTTGATAATGCTTCTAAGGTCGATTATCTAAAATCTTGGGGGGGCTGTGACGCACCCAGTGCGTAGCAACGTAACCTGATTGTACTCCTTGGTACTCCACTGTACCGTCACGGACCGTGTACCATGCTGGCTGCTTATATTGAGTGTGACAACGTATAACTATGTTCTTTGTATCTCTGCAAAGGTCTCGTCATTTGCTAACCAGTGGTGGGTTTTGTTTTAAGCCATGTCGAGACCTTCCATTTAATATGTAGTATCAATAGAGAAGTTGATAGATGAGATGATAGGAATTCAGAGAGAGAGAGTGAGTTAGACTTCAGAGCGAGAGGGTAGCGGTGCGCCACGCTGCCGGGGGGGTGGTTGCCAGACGTATGGACCGGTTGGCAGCCCTGCGCTTATAGCTAGGTGCGACAGGGTTGGTAGTACATTGCCGCCTGCCTATGCTGTCTGGGCTGCCCATGTTGTCGTACAACACATTGCCTGGAGGCTCGCTGTGTGTTCCATGATTAGGTTGCCTAGAACCTTTGAGACTCTAACATCCCTTGCCCTCTCTCCCAATTTCTCACGGTTGCACTCTTTCTCTCTGACGACATTACTCTCATTTCATTCTTCTCTCTATTTAAATGCATACCCTTCCCTTGAGGTCCTAAAGGAGTTTCAGCACTCACCTCTCGTATTACTCTTAGGACAAGCATATATTTACATGTATTAGATTTAAGGGGTTAATGTGAACAGCGATCTTCTTGATGAGGATAGTTGGTGAACGTTCTACATGTTCACGAGTTATATGCCCAGCTCATCATCCAATTTGTGACTAGACTAGTGCCATGTGTAAGAGCCCGACCATGCCCAGGAGTTGTCTGTAGAGGGGTGAGGACTTAGCCTTGATTTGCCTACCGAGCCAGGAGCGAGTGTAGTACCAGAGACTACAGCTCGCTCGTAGTGCCGGTATAGTAGAGTAACGTAATTTATCTGTCCTTGTGTTCTCTGCAGTCTTTTCCTGGGTTCTCGCTTTCGGTACTGGGACTCGTTGTTCCTGTGACTTGGCCTGCTAGCTAGAACACATGGGGATGATGAGTGGGTTATATCTTTATTTTACTATGCATTGCAGCTCTCTTTAAGTTTATGTATATAACACTTTACAATACACATTACTCACACACAAGACAACACTATTAATACTTTCATGTATCAATTAACTGCACTGTCGTTTTGCTGCTGTGTCCGGAGTTCCGTTGCGTAGGGCGCATACGGACTCAGAGGGGAGACAGAGTGAGAGAAGCGAAGTAGCCTATGCGGTAGTAGGCTACCGGCGCAGTACTGTTGCCTGCAACCTTTTAGTTATTCCAAGTATAGATTCATTATTACAATAAGTGACTACTATTTATGTTCCTTCCATGTGTATTATTAGGTATCTACTGGATCATGAACATCTTGTATGCTACATGCTAGTGCATGTTAGTAGGGGACAGTTATTCTAGTGCACGCGCTTTCAAGTAGGCGTGTACATTTGTCATTTAGCATTTCACTGTCATACCTTTAGCCTGCTTCTATTCTACATTATTAGAGGCTTAATATTAACGTAGTTTCTTGAGTATTGCATTTCTTTAGTCATAACGTAACCTATAAATGTCTGAGGGAGTTTAGCCTCATAGCCTACCCCTGTTGTACACTTTCGCCGAGTTAAGGTACCTCGTTACCATAGACGATAACTCTGTAGGGCGTTGGTGCTTTTGTTGTCTGGAGCATATAGTATTTGGGACTGGAATCGAGCGTGTCGTTGTCACATAAGCCATTTCTGTCCTACGATCAAGAATCCCGAATATGTATTGCCGATCCAGCCGTAACAGTAGCGTAAGACGATGACGTCTCGGATGGTGGCGCACCGCGTCAGAGCTCCTTATTTTACCATCGAGACAACATCTCCACTCCTTAGTTCGCCGCGACCCTGGTTCCGGTTTCATCCAGCTCTCATCATCTAACTTAACTTCATCCAATTGACAGACCGACTGACAAGCTAAGCCATATTATCATGATTTAAATTTCTTCAGCTTTATATTTTCTTTATTTGTTAAGGTGCACCCTCGTGGTCACCTTCGAGGTAAACATCCAATGGTGTTCGAAGAGTAGCCATTTGCCTACCATCCATCAGCACCTCCATTGGCATTTCTACTTTACCTAACTGCAACTTTTCTATGGTGATTTAATAGTGAGTTACACTCCCAGTATTATTATTCATTTATATTTTATATGAGCGGACCTTTTCAGTCTAAGTAGCCTAGAGTAAACTTATCTTCTTTAAATCCGCCATATTGGTGCCCAGCCCGGGACTTTGGCCCACAGTTTTAAATTTCCGATAGTTAGGCATGAGCAAGGGCAATGTTGAGGGAGGTTGTAGGTCGAAAGATCCTGGTGGTGTAGGTCTGGGGTTTAACCCGGTGCAGGTAGTGGCCGAGGTAGATCGCATAGCGATATTCGGCCACTCATACGCGACCCGACTGAGGGCAGCAGACCAGGACCCTGTGGATTACAGGGGAGCGAACGGGGATCGGCGGTTTCAGTTTCGCTACTTTGGGGTGCCAGGGGCTAGCATCATAAGTCTTAAGTACTCCGATGAGTGGGGTAGGCTGGTAGTATACCGGCCTCTCTACACCTATTTACTCATCAGGGGCAACGACATAGCCCCAGACACCGATCCCCGTGCTCTGGCTGTGGCCTTGGGGGACCTGGCTCTGGCTGTAGAAAAGGACACGGGAGGGAAATGCATCCTGATTTCCCTGGAGTACCGCTCTAGGGTGAGGGGAATGTCAGCAGAGCAATTTAACCGAATTAGGAATTCAATAAACAGAACCCTGCGCTCTAGGCTAGACGTGACGCGCCATCGCTTCCAAACCGCAGGATCTTGATCTAGATGGTGTCCATCTAGACCTTGACACCAACAAGATCCTGCATGATAAGATAACTGGCATGACAAAACGCTGGCTAGAGCATGATGCAGGGGTGATAAGCCTGCGACTCCCAAAATTCTGCTTCCCGCCCATCACCTTCCCCCAGTAAATTATCCTTCTTTCTTTTTTTAATCCTTTATTTTTGTGTTAACCCTGTATTTGTTTCCCTAATTTCATTGTCATTTACTATTTTTTGACTTATGACTGACCTACCATCACGTACATATTTCCTTCATTGTTTCATCATTGTCATCATACCCCAAACTCTCGTGGTACTGTGTAAGGTAAGCGATTTATATAGTCATTACTACCTTTTACTTTAATGACATTGGTCTGCGAAGGGTAGGTTAATGTAAATACAATATTGCATATGAGGACTAAAATGTAAGTTCATATGACAATTATCAAAAGGTGTGCTTATATTTCACGATTGCGGCTTATTATAGAGGTCCGTATTGGCTGACGAAGGGTTAAGCTAATTCGTGTAAATTATTTAATGGCTGGTAAACCAGAAGATAAATCAACTATAATTATGTCTATGACAGTCTTGAAAAACCAGAGAGGGGGTTTGAGGGGTCTCATCACTAGGCTAACGTCCGATTTGGAAGACTTTGTGGCTAGTGCAACTCCTGAACAGCTAGAGGCTAGGTTAGAGTACCTACAAACTACCTATGATCGTGCATGATTCAAAACTTGATGATGTACGAAAGTTCCATTATCTTAACCCACTGAGCCCCAGCTAGTTATAAATAAATGTACCACCAGGGACCAGCAGGTTTTGATTTTTTTTGTTTTTTTCAGAAACAATAGCGAATGGGTTAGGAATGAAGGAAAAACCACAAAAAAACAATCAAAAAGGTCAAAAAGGGGTCCTACGGAGCCCCCGAAAGTCGATTTTACAAGAGTACAAAATTGAAGGTAATAACCCCCAAAAACCATGTTTTTACGCGCTCACTCGCACGCGATTGGACTTTGAGAGTTTTCAACCATCGGCATGGTTGCATGGGACACTTACACAGTTCCCATACAAATCTGAGCCCTCTAGGTGCCATAGGACCGGAGTAATTAACACTGACGCAACGTATGTGACGCTGGGGTTTAGCGTTACATACATTGCCGACGCACTGCTTGCGTCGCTGGGGCTCAGTGGGTTAAAGGCCAACTAGAGGATGAAGCCTTACATTTGGTAGAAGGTTTTTCCATCGTACGTGAAAATTATGATAGTGTTGTGAGGTTATTACAGGCAACGTATGGAGACACTGACCAGCTCAAGGTAGCCCATGTGAACGCCCTGTTGAACCTAGCCCAGCCTAGGTACAGGGTCGATGAACTGACAAAGTTCAGGGCAGACATGGAGTGTCACACAAGATCATTAGATGCGTTGGGGGTAACCTCACAAGAAATGCTAGTCATAATCTTAAGACAGAAATTACCTCTAGCTATTCTAGATAAAGTTCGTACTTTTGATTTGGAGGAGTTCAAAGAGTCATTTAGCAAGGAGATTAGCAACATACAATTGAACAATGGCAGGACGGTGGGTGGGTCAGAAGGGACAACAGCAAGGGGTTCAATTAATATGATGGTGGGATCTAAAGGAAAGGTCGAAGAGTCACGCAAGAAACCACAAATGTCATGTAGGCTATGCAACAATCCCAAGCATAAATGGCTAAGCTGTACCAAATATCAAACCAATGAAGCCAAATTAGCTCAAGCAAGGAAGCTAAAATTGTGCAAGGGTTGTCTAAGTAAGGACCATGGTTTTCAGGGTAAGTGTACTGCTTCCTATTTGAGGCCCTGTCGCAACTGTGAGGGCCATCACTTTGACAAATTATGCCCCACAAGTAGTCTAGTCAAGGAGGAAAAAGTAGGGAGTACTGCAACACTAATGCTAGGCAGTAGGAAAGACACCACCATTTTACCCACAATCAAAATACCCATAGAGGGTTATGGCAGAACCCAAGTCTGTCGGCTACTCCTAGACCAGGGCTCACAACGATCCTATATAAAGAGATCGGTGCTGGATGGTCTAAAACACCGTGTAGTAGGTAGTGAGACCCTTAGGTTACAAGGTTTTACAGGAGTGACCGACAGTAGAGACTACGCAGTTGTTGAAGTTGCTTACATCTACCGTAAGAAGAAACACTTCTTACAGTGTGTAGTGGTAGATGAACTCCCAGACTATCAATCTGAAGGAGTTAACAAAGTAGAGCATGCACTTCGTAGGACCTGTCTGATCCCGTAGGTGACTTGAAGGAGGTGCACATACTGTTAGGAGCAGATTATTATTATGATGTAGTACACCCTGGTTTTAAAAGAGAGAGTGGAGTGATCTTGATTCCCACTAAGTTTGGCTACTGCATGAGCGGTACAGTCCAAACTACCCAGTCAAATGTTCTGGTTGACACGGTATCCGTGTTGAGGATGAGCACGACCGCGGCAGAAGAGTTCACCAAAGATGATACTCACATTGAGGACCCAAAATTAGCTGCCGAGTTCAATCTAGAAAGACTGTGGAAACTAGACCACATAGGAATTAAACCTGTGGAGAATGACCAGGAATCAAAATTCGCGATAGAGAAGTTCTCGGAATCTGTGCGTTACTTGACCACGGAAAAACAATACGAAGTTTGTCTACCCTGGAAACATGAGAATATCAGTTTGCCAACCAATTATGGTTTAGCGTTGGGTAGGTTACACGCCTTGCAGTGGAAACTAGCCCACGAACCAAGCACCTACAAGGCTTATGGCGAGGTTTTTCAAAATTATCTCGACCGAGGGTTTATTGAGGTCGTCGATGTAGATGAACCAGGGAATACCGGGAAAGTCCATTACCTCGCACATCATGGGGTAAAGAAGGACAGTGTTACCACTCCCATCCGAGTGGTATATGACTGCTCAGCCCACCTAGGCCATAGTCCCAGTCTAAATGATTATTTATTGACCGGCCCTTCAATGGTGTCGGACCTATCGCAGCAATTACTGCGCTTTAGACTGGGACGTTACGCATTCACCAGCGATATAGAAAAGGCCTTCTTGATGGTGAAATTGCAGAAGGGGGATCGAGACGTCACCCGGTTCCTTTGGTTCAAAAACATCGACGACCCGGAGATTCCCATAGTGACCTATCGGTTTAGGGTAGTCTTGTTTGGCGCTACGTGTTGCCAATTTATATTAAACGCGACCATTAAGAAACATCTTGATGATTCTGAAGAAGACACGACTGTACTCGCTCGCGGATTATACATAGACAATTTGCAGGCGTCTAGTGATAGTGAAAAGGAACTAGTCGCAAACTATAGGCAGGCTAGTAGGTTGTTCACTGAGGCCCATCTGTTTCTCCGCGAGTAGGTTTCAAATTCTGTGTTGCTTCGGGATGGTCTAATTATTGATGGGGTAGCTTCTGATAACCAAGAATATGCCAGAATCTTGGGGATGATATGGCAACCAGGGAAAGACACACTGATGTACCGGAACAAAGATTATACTAAACAGACAGGGATGCACACAAAACGTAGTCTGCTGAGTAAAGTCGCGCAATTTTTTGATCCTTTGGATTTAGCATTACCTGTCACCATCAGAGTGAGGATTCTAATACAAGAAATATGGAGACGCAACATGGGGTGGGACGAAAAAATACCCGACGATCTTGTTGAACAGGGTAGGTCCTTACTAGAAGATTATAACACCCTATGTACATTAGAGTTACCGTGCCAAGTGGCCGCATTTGGACCCATGTCTTTACATACATTATGTGATGCGAATGCCACAGCGTATGGAGTAGCTATTTATAGTGTTACCTCGTTTGGGATTAATTTACTCACCGCCCGGGCTAAGGTTGCACCGGTAAAGGGGGTCACAATTCCCTAATTGGAACTAACTGCAATGCTGCTATTGGGACGTTTGGTTAACCATGTACGCACTTCATACGATAAGCAACTGCAACTAAGGGCGGTACACGTATGGTGCGATAGCCAAATTGCACTAAGCTGGGTGCATAATCAAAGGACATTGCCCGTCTATGTGCGCAATAGGGTGGATGAAATACGATCCCTACTACCAAACGCGTTCTATCATTATGTACCAACCAAGGACAACCCTTGACAAGGACTTGATAAGTAGGGGAGTAACGGCGTCCAAATTGATTAAGTCCGACCTGTGGTGGCAAGGCCCAAAATGGCTGCTCCACGAAGGGGATTGGGCTGTATGGAATGCCGAGGTTGAGTTAGCTTTGCCTTTAAAAACGGTGACAGCTGTCATTAAACCGACATCAACACCGAGTCCTATGTTAGAGTGGGTAAGGATCGGTGGGTACAATAAGTTAGTCGGGGTCGTAGCTTGGGTATTGCGTTACATAACCAATATAAAGGCCAAGCTACAAGGACGACTCTGCAATCTGGGTCAAAGCTTAAATGCAAAAGAAATAAAAGCAGCTGAGGTAACACTAATTAGATGGGTTCAAAGGGAATCCTTTAGTCAGGAATTAGAGTCCATGAGGAGTTCTGGTAGGATTAAAATGCCTAACATTGTGCGTCAACTAAGGTGACACCTCAAGAATTACATTATTAGATGTGAGGGACGTCTAAAGTGGTCAGGTGTAGACGACTGTGCCAACAATCCTATCCGGTCCTGGAGTGGCGGCGTCTACGCCGTGGGACCACCTCCCGGAACTGCCGACCATGGATGGCTGCCGACCCTCCCGTCCGGGGACAAGATCACCGACAGTGGAGGACAGCAGGCTGCCGACCGTGGGGAGCAGTTTCCGGGAGCCAAACCGCCACAACTATCCCCTGCCCCCTCCCTGGGGGCACGCGTCCTTGGAGCGGCTACGGTCGCGCCGGGCAATTCTCACACCACACACACACACACACACACACACACAATACACAGTTTTTCCTACACCGAGAAATGACTCTCCGGCTGTCATTTCTCGAAGACTCCTTCTAGCCGGAGACATTGAGAGCAACCCAGGACCCACCTACAAATACACATGTCCAACTTGCTCAAAACCCATTAGTTCGAGCCGCCAAACTAAGGGTTCAGTTCTCTGCAACTCATGCGGGAACTGGACCCATTTCACCTGCACAACACTTGCCTCCATGAAACACTACACAAACACCTGGACATGTTCCTCATGCCCCTCCATCTCCCAGTCAAATCCCTCCCCTAAAGCCCGTCCACCTCTCCTCCCCAACCCACATAACCTTACCATACCATCCACTCCCTCTCCTAAAACCCGTCCACCTCTCCTCCCCAATCCACATAACCTGCCCATAACATCCACTCCCACTCCTAAAACCCATCCACCTCTCCTCCCCAACCCACCCAAGCCATCCACACCCCAACCTAATCCTTTCCTACCCTCATCTCCTGCACCCCAATCCCCACCCCCACCCCCACCCCCACCCCCACCCCCACCATCACCCCCTCCCCCTCCCCCACCCCCACCCCATCCTCGTGCAGCAGCACCCAACATACACCGCACACACAACATTAACATCCTTCAACTAAACATAGATGGCATCAACACAAAGAAACATGAACTCACACACTTCATCAAACAACACAACATACACATTGCCATCTTACAAGAAACAAAACTCTGTACAACACAAAAAACACCTACATATCACAATTTCACCACCATACGACAAGACCAGGCCGTCGGCATTGGCGGTGGACTCATCACCCTGGTACACAAAGATATAACATATATAGACACCAGTGCACAAACAAAATCCTCCTCCCCCCAAACGATAACACAACAGAAATTCAATCAATTAAAATACGCACTGGCAATAGCTCCAACATTACCATTATAAACACATTCATTCCTCCCCAAACATCCCCTACAGTGATTACAGACCACAAATACAACACATCACAAACACCCCACACATCATCCTGGGTGGTGATTTCAATGCAAAGACGTCGGCCTGGTTTGTCGGCAACCCCGACACAGACAGAGGGCTGGTCTTACAACACCAAACAGACAACCTATATATCCTTAATAACATTCATCAGCATACCCATACTCCCCACCAAGCCCTCTACACCCCATCATCTCCTGATATCACCTTTTGCTCCCCTGAACTCGCCCCCACAACATCCTGGAGGGTGGTCAGAGCCTTGGGCTCAGACCACCTCCCGATCATTATCACCACCAAAACAAGACTCACCCCAGCTAGCCACAGACACACTTCCACTAACTATAAAAGAGCTAACTGGGAAGCTTTCACAAATGAGACAGAACAACACTTTGAAACCTTAAACAGTACACCCATCACTAACATCAACAATGCTGTACACACATTCAACACGACTATCCAAAACGCCGACAAGAAACACATTCCAAGAGGTAACATAAAAAAACACAACCCCAACTTCTCACCGGAAATTCAAAACCTCATCATACAATGCGACACACTGAAACACTCCCCAGCACCCCACACATAAGACATCAATCAACAAATTCAAGCACTCAAAATCCAGATTAACAACAAAATACAAGAACAACAAACACTAAATTGGAATAACTTCCTACAAACACTCGATCACAAAACAAACCCCCAAAAACTCTACAAAACACTAAACAGCATCACACTTTCCAACAGCAACACAACACAATCACATGCTGCAATCACAACAACAGACTCTACTCCTTCACGTAAACAACAAGCAAACACTCTCATCAATCACTTCTCTAATGTCAGTCACCTAAAACCCCACAAAGACGACTTCACCAACAACCAGACAAAGCATATCATCAACAATCTCAAGCTCTCACCTGCCTGTGGCCTAGACAACATAAGCAACATTCACCTCAGACACCTGGGACCACAAGGCATACAAGCACTCACTAACATATCAAACTACAGCTACTGTGCTTCCGTGCTGACTCCCTGCCTAGGCAAACTCTTTCGTCTCTGTCTATCCTCTAACGTCTTCCCTTCATGCTGGAAGTTTGCTCACATTCAACCTGTCCCAAAGAAGGGTGACCGCTCTCAACCCTCCAACTATCGTCCAATTGCTCTTATCTCTTGTCTTTCTAAAGTTTTTGAAACTATTCTTGCTTCCAAATTTTTAAAGCATTTCTCTTCTCATAATCTGCTCTCAGATCGCCAGTATGGCTTCCTTAAGGGTCGCTCTACTGGTGATCTTCTTTCATATCTTACTAACTCTTGGTCATCCTCCTTTCGGGACTTCGGTGAGACTTTTTCTATTGCACTAGACATATCGAAAGCCTTCGATAGAGTCTGGCATAAATCTTTAATTTCTAAACTACCCTCCTTCGGTTTCTATCCCTCCATCTGTGCCTTTGTCTCTAATTTCCTTTCCGGCCGTTCCATAGCCGCGGTTGTGGACGGCCATTGTTCACTTCTTCACCCTATAAACTCCGGTGTTCCTCAGGGCTCTGTCCTATCTCCTATTCTCTTTCTAATTTTTATAAATGATTTCCTTAACTGTACCTTAATTCCCATCCATTCATACGCAGACGACTCAACCTTACACTACTCCATTAGTTTTTCAGAACGCCCCAGCCAGCAATCCCTCAACGACAAACGTAATGAAGCCATAGAACTCTTAAATTCTGATCTAAATACTATTTCCAATTGGGGCAGAGAAAACCTTGTTAACTTTAATGCTTCCAAAACCCAATTTCTCCATCTATCTACCCGTCAGGATCTCCCAGCGGACTATCCCTTATTCTTCAACAATACAAAAATCAACCCTTCATCTTCTCTCAATATTCTTGGTGTCTCTTTTTCTTCTGCTCTCATTTGGAAGGACCATATTACCAGTCTTGCTAAGGCAGCCTCCCAGAAGCTGCGTGTGCTCAACCGCCTTAGGGGGTTCTTTTCCCCTGCACAGCTTCTTGCTCTGTACAGGGGCATACTGCACCCTTGTATTGAGTATTGTTCACATGTGTGGGGAGGTTCCTCTCACACCGCTCTCCTAGACAAAGTTGAAAGGAAGGCCTTTCATATCATTAACTCCCGTCCACTCACCAACTCTCTGCAATCTCTCTCTCTCCGCCGCAATGTTGCATCTCTCTCGCTATTCTATCGCTACTATAATAATCAGTGTCCCTCAGAGCTATCCCAGTGCATACCACCTTTACCACTCACCAACTCTCTGCAATCTCTCTCTCTCCGCCGCAATGTTGCATCTCTCTCGCTATTCTATCGCTACTATAATAATCAGTGTCCCTCAGAGCTATCCCAGTGCATACCACCTTTACGTAGGGCACGTGGTACCCGTCTTGCAACTCAATCCCACCCCTACTCTGTGCAACTCTCCAACCCAAGAGTGAAACGTTACTCTCAAACTTTCTTCTACTGAACAGCTGAGCTCTGGAACTCTCTCCCAGAATCAGTCTTTCCCTCTTCCTATGACTTAAATTGCTTCAAACTCTGTGTGTCCAGGCATTTTGGCTCGAACGTCCCTTGATTTTGGCCCTCTCACTCTTTCAACTATGGGGGAGGCACTCGCTATAGGCAGTTATGCCTTTTGCCTCCCTCAATCACATAGAAAAAAAAAAAAAAAAAAACTCACACAACACAATACCAGACATCTGGAAGCATGGTATCATCATCACATTCCCCAAACCTAACAAAGACCCCACGCTACCCTCCTCACACCTCCCTATCACACTCCTTTGCACCCCCTCCAAAGTCATAGAGCGCCTTGTACTACAACTGATGACACCTGACTTACCCCTTTCTCCAACACAACACGGCTTCAGGCCATTGCACTCCACAAACACTCTTCTTACAGACCTTACACAAAGAGCTTTTGACGGCATCAACTCAGCTAGACCACCACACAGATCAGTACTTGCCACACTCGACATTAGTAAAGCCTTCGATGCCTTCCCCCGCCACAACCTAACAAACAAATTCTACAACACATACATGCACAACAACACAAAAAGATGGCTGGCCAACTTCTTAGCAGGCAGATGTGCACACGTATCTTTTCCGGTCAGTCATCTAGCATTAGAAATTTCCCAAACGGAGTCCCGCAAGGATCCGTCCTGTCGCCCGCACTCTTCAATCTGTACATGCATGATATAAATACACCAAATTCACCCCAAATAACCATAGCCTCCTACGCAGACGACATAACACTCACAAGCACGCACCAAAACCCAGACACAGCAACAAGACTCCTTCAAGACTATCTCAACACATTACATGAATGGTGCACTACAAACAGACTCAATTTAGCCCCAGCTAAATCCACTGCAACCCTCCTCACAAGCTGGACAGGAGAGCACGATTACGTCCCTGGACTCAACATAAACAACACACCCCTAACACACACACACACACACCCAAAATCCTAGGAGTACCATATGACACCCAAATGACATTCAAACAGCACACCACAAACACAAAAAAGAAACTGACACCCAGACTTAACGCCCTCAGATCACTTGCCCACACGAAATTTGGACACAACAAAGAAACCACCACCACAGTCTACAAACAATACATAAGATCAGTTATGGAATATGCAAGCCCGGCCTGGGCTTCCAACCTAGCTGAAACACATCATAAGACCTTACAGACCATTCAAAATAAAGCCCTGAAAATCATCACAGGATGCACAGCTACGACACCCACAAATCACCTACATCAAGAAACCAAAGTCCTCAAAGTCAAAGATCATCTAGACAGGAGAGGCACACAATTCCTGGCAGCAGCCTCCACGAATCAACACCACCCACTACACTACATGGCTACACACCCACAGACACCAAGAAATATCAAAACAACACCCAGCACACGCTATCACACACACATACTGTCTTCTCTCCCTCCCTGCCCACCCCAAACCAATTTCCGGAAGCACATCCATACTCATATCACTCGCCGTTCCATTCACTCACTCATAGACAACACGCAGCTGCAAGCACGACCTCCCGAAATCCATCCTTCTGAATCCTCCCTTCCTCGCGAGGACAGAGTCCACCTGGCCAGGCTGAGATGCGGACACCATCCGGCTCTTCTGAGCTATCAGAAGAGACTGGATGACTCCGTCGTCGACACCTGCCCGGGTTGTAACACAGCACCCCATACCATTAAACACATCATAGAAGACTGCATTTCACACAACCACTTATGCCAACAACACAATTTACACTCTTTGAGAGCTCTGTGGGAAAGCCCAACCGTGGCCATGGCCTTCCTTAGGGACTCGGGGCTGTTCGGCCAGTCAGCTTAGGGAACAACAACAACAACAATCCTATCCTGATGCCTGCAACACACCATGTCACCGATCTACTGGTACAACGCACACACGAGGAAGTAATGCACTACGGGATCCACCACTTTATTTCTAAATTGCGTCTCAACTAGTGGATACCCAGAGTTCGACAGGTAGTTCGACGAGTAGTCAAAAGGTGTGTGGTGTGCCGTAGACTAAAAGGAAGACCATTTACGACTGGACCAGCTCCACCCTTGCCAGAGTGCCGCGTTAATCATCTAGAACCCTTCAGAGTTACAGGACTAGACTATACCGGCGTGCTGAGAACTAGAGAACTGGTTTATGTGTTGCTATTTACTTTTGCCACTTCGCGTGCAATACATTTAGAACTCTGTGACAATATGTCTTGTGAAGAGTTTATGCTGGCATTCAGGAGATTTTGTGCATGTCGTTCCTTCCCTCATTTGATTCTTAGCGACAATGCTCCCACTTTTCTTCAAGCTTCCAGGTACTTGATAGATATGAGCGACGATCCAACAGGTGTTGCTTACTTGGGAGAGTGGAAGTGCGAATGGAAATTCATACCAGTCAAAGCACCGTGGTTTGGTGGAATGTGGGAACGGTGTGTAGGCATCGTGAAGTCAGGCTTACGGGCGGTTCCAGGACTCGCCTTGTTAAAAAGGAGCGAACTAGTAACTGTGCTCACTGAAGTCGAGGCGGTTGTTAATGATCGTCCTCTCACTTATGTATATACCGACCTGCAAGAACCACTGCCACTAACACCAGCACATTTGCTCTACGGCAAGCCGTTGACTGCATTTCCTACTGATTTGCAGTCTCAGGCAGAGTTAGAGGACCCTTCGATGTTCACCGAGGCTGCGGTGTCACGACGGTACCAGTATATTTCTAGGGTTATCGGTGATTTTAAAAATAGAGGGGTGAATGATTACTTATTGGCACTGCGTGAGAGGACATCCAAGACTGCTGGTCAACCATCGGCACCCTCTGTAGGCGAGATAGTATTCCTCCATGATGAAAGTCCTAGATTATACTGGAAGTTGGGCCGCGTAGTAGAGGTGTACGAGGGCAAAGGCTCGGTAGGGCAAGTAGCGCTGCTCAAGACAGCTACTGGGACTACTGTTCGTCCGGTCGCACGACTATACGCTATGGAGCTTGGCTCTTCTACACAAGAAGAAGCTCCACCTGATGATGCTGGATCCGAGGAGGCTAACTTAGCCGATCCACCACAACCTGTTGGGGATCCGCCTCGGATCGGGACTGGACCCAGGCGCGCACCCCCGTGGTGCCATTGATATGTGGCGACACAAGATTGCTTCTGGGCAACTCTAGATGTAAGGTAGGGTTCAGGTTATGTGTTTGGGGGGGGGGGGGGGGGAGTGTATCGTGGATTCACGATAGTCAGTGGTATAACATACGTTTTCTATGTATCATACCCTAAATACAGTATGTACAGTATGTATGCTTAATAAGTTAAATAAGGCCTATTATACTAGAGTATAGTATTATGAGTCTTTAGGAATGCATATATGATTTATCATGAGCCATGCCGTAATATTATAAAAGCGGTGCGATATTTACCGCTAGATATCCGCTACAAACTTAGCAGTATCCGCTAGATTCGTAGCGCAAGACGATGACGTCTCGGATGGTGGCGCACAGCGTCAGAGCACCTAAGTCTACCATCGAAACAACATCTCCACTCCTTAGTTCACCGCGACCCTGGTTCCGGTTTCATCCAGCTCTCATCATCTAACTTAACTTAACTTCATCCAACTGACAGACCGACTGACAAGCTAAGCCATATTATCATGATTTAAATTTCTTCAGCTTTATATTTTCTAAATCCACTGCAACCCTCCTCACAAGCTGGACAGGAGAGCACGATTACGTCCCTGGACTCAACATAAACAACACACCCCTAACACACACACACACACACCCAAAATCCTAGGAGTACCATATGACACCCAAATGACATTCAAACAGCACACCACAAACACAAAAAAGAAACTGACACCCAGACTTAACGCCCTCAGATCACTTGCCCACACGAAATTTGGACACAACAAAGAAACCACCACCACAGTCTACAAACAATACATAAGATCAGTTATGGAATATGCAAGCCCGGCCTGGGCTTCCAACCTAGCTGAAACACATCATAAGACCTTACAGACCATTCAAAATAAAGCCCTGAAAATCATCACAGGATGCACAGCTACGACACCCACAAATCACCTACATCAAGAAACCAAAGTCCTCAAAGTCAAAGATCATCTAGACAGGAGAGGCACACAATTCCTGGCAGCAGCCTCCACGAATCAACACCACCCACTACACTACATGGCTACACACCCACAGACACCAAGAAATATCAAAACAACACCCAGCACACGCTATCACACACACATACTGTCTTCTCTCCCTCCCTGCCCACCCCAAACCAATTTCCGGAAGCACATCCATACTCATATCACTCGCCGTTCCATTCACTCACTCATAGACAACACGCAGCTGCAAGCACGACCTCCCGAAATCCATCCTTCTGAATCCTCCCTTCCTCGCGAGGACAGAGTCCACCTGGCCAGGCTGAGATGCGGACACCATCCGGCTCTTCTGAGCTATCAGAAGAGACTGGATGACTCCGTCGTCGACACCTGCCCGGGTTGTAACACAGCACCCCATACCATTAAACACATCATAGAAGACTGCATTTCACACAACCACTTATGCCAACAACACAATTTACACTCTTTGAGAGCTCTGTGGGAAAGCCCAACCGTGGCCATGGCCTTCCTTAGGGACTCGGGGCTGTTCGGCCAGTCAGCTTAGGGAACAACAACAACAACAATCCTATCCTGATGCCTGCAACACACCATGTCACCGATCTACTGGTACAACGCACACACGAGGAAGTAATGCACTACGGGATCCACCACTTTATTTCTAAATTGCGTCTCAACTAGTGGATACCCAGAGTTCGACAGGTAGTTCGACGAGTAGTCAAAAGGTGTGTGGTGTGCCGTAGACTAAAAGGAAGACCATTTACGACTGGACCAGCTCCACCCTTGCCAGAGTGCCGCGTTAATCATCTAGAACCCTTCAGAGTTACAGGACTAGACTATACCGGCGTGCTGAGAACTAGAGAACTGGTTTATGTGTTGCTATTTACTTTTGCCACTTCGCGTGCAATACATTTAGAACTCTGTGACAATATGTCTTGTGAAGAGTTTATGCTGGCATTCAGGAGATTTTGTGCATGTCGTTCCTTCCCTCATTTGATTCTTAGCGACAATGCTCCCACTTTTCTTCAAGCTTCCAGGTACTTGATAGATATGAGCGACGATCCAACAGGTGTTGCTTACTTGGGAGAGTGGAAGTGCGAATGGAAATTCATACCAGTCAAAGCACCGTGGTTTGGTGGAATGTGGGAACGGTGTGTAGGCATCGTGAAGTCAGGCTTACGGGCGGTTCCAGGACTCGCCTTGTTAAAAAGGAGCGAACTAGTAACTGTGCTCACTGAAGTCGAGGCGGTTGTTAATGATCGTCCTCTCACTTATGTATATACCGACCTGCAAGAACCACTGCCACTAACACCAGCGCATTTGCTCTACGGCAAGCCGTTGACTGCATTTCCTACTGATTTGCAGTCTCAGGCAGAGTTAGAGGACCCTTCGATGTTCACCGAGGCTGCGGTGTCACGACGGTACCAGTATATTTCTAGGGTTATCGGTGATTTTAAAAATAGATGGGTGAATGATTACTTATTGGCACTGCGTGAGAGGACATCCAAGACTGCTGGTCAACCATCGGCACCCTCTGTAGGCGAGATAGTATTCCTCCATGATGAAAGTCCTAGATTATACTGGAAGTTGGGCCGCGTAGTAGAGGTGTACGAGGGCAAAGGCTCGGTAGGGCAAGTAGCGCTGCTCAAGACAGCTACTGGGACTACTGTTCGTCCGGTCGCACGACTATACGCTATGGAGCTTGGCTCTTCTACACAAGAAGAAGCTCCACCTGATGATGCTGGATCCGAGGAGGCTAACTTAGCCGATCCACCACAACCTGTTGGGGATCCGCCTCGGATCGGGACTGGACCCAGGCGCGCACCCCCGTGGTGCCATTGATATGTGGCGACACAAGATTGCTTCTGGGCAACTCTAGATGTAAGGTAGGGTTCAGGTTATGTGTTTGGGGGGGGGGGGGGGGAGTGTATCGTGGATTCACGATAGTCAGTGGTATAACATACGTTTTCTATGTATCATACCCTAAATACAGTATGTACAGTATGTATGCTTAATAAGTTAAATAAGGCCTATTATACTAGAGTATAGTATTTATGAGTCTTTAGGAATGCATATATGATTTATCATGAGCCATGCCGTAATATTATAAAAGCGGTGCGATATTTACCGCTAGATATCCGCTACAAACTTAGCAGTATCCGCTAGATTCGTAGCGCAAGACGATGACGTCTCGGATGGTGGCGCACAGCGTCAGAGCACCTAAGTCTACCATCGAAACAACATCTCCACTCCTTAGTTCACCGCGACCCTGGTTCCGGTTTCATCCAGCTCTCATCATCTAACTTAACTTAACTTCATCCAACTGACAGACCGACTGACAAGCTAAGCCATATTATCATGATTTAAATTTCTTCAGCTTTATATTTTCTTTATTTGTTAAGGTGCACCCTCGTGGTCACCTTCGAGGTAAACATCCAATGGTGTTCGAAGAGTAGCCATTTGCCTACCATCCATCAGCACCTTCATCGGCATTTCTACTTTACCTAACTGCAACTTTTCTATGGTGATTCAATAGTGAGTTACACTCCCGGTATTATTATTAATTTACATTTTATATGAGCGGACCTTTTCAGTCTAAGTAGCCTAGAGTAAACTTATCTTCTTTAAATCCGCCATGACCACTCTTGCTAAAACAGCTTCCCAGAAGTTGATTGTGCTCAACCGTCTCAGCGAGTTCTCCACCACAGCACAGCCTCGATCTTGCTCTGTACAGGAGCACTGTGCGCCCATGTATCGAGTGCTGTTCGCATGCGAGGGGAGGTTCTACCCATACCGCACTTCTCGAAAGAGTAGAGTCCAAAGCATTACGTCCCATCAACTCGCTTCCTCTTACTACAATACAATCCTACAATCTCTCTCTACTATGCCACACTACCACTATTACAACAATCAGTGTTCTTCAGACCTCTCAGTGTATACCTCCTCCCTTACAGAGAGTGGGGTCACTTGCCTTTCAACACACTCCCACCCCTATTTTGTCCAACTCTCTAACACAAGAGTGAACTGATTTTCCTAGTCTTTCTTCTACTCAACAAGTTAGCTTTGAAAATTTCTCCTTCAATCTGTCTTTCCCTCATCCTATGACTTCAATTGCTTCAAGCTCTGTGTCCAGACATTTTGACACTAATGTACTTTTAATTTATCTCATCACTCTTTCCACTTTGTGGGAGACACTTGTTACAGGCAGATTTGCATTTATTCTCCTGAATACACATGGAACACAAACATCGTTGTCATGGAAGAGCTTGATGAATGGCTTGGCAGCGTCAGGATTTATGACATAGTCTTTCTCTATGTACAGTGAATCACCATATCTTGTGATATGCCTCCAGATTTTGTCCAGGATCCATTTTGGTCAGGTGTCTGATTCCCATGCCATGAGGAGGGTGTTCTGCTGGTCCTCCATGTGGCTTGTTGTGATGGAAAAGTTGGATAAGATATCAGCTTTTGTGTGGAGCTTGTTGATTCTGCAGGCTAGGCTATGTTGAAGACAAACTCTTATTATGTTCCTTCCAACAACCAATTATACTCCTAAAATCGATTAATGAAATTTACAAACGCATGTGGCAGTCCGTGGATTCGAATCCAGGATGCTCACACCGAAAATCAACACCTTATGCATCGCACCACGAAGACAGTTAAAGAATGGTGGACACTGCCTACGATTTATTATGCAACTTCGAATCCTGCATATCAATCTAAGCATGTACACACATCCCAACTGCAACTCACGTAGGCTATGCATATGTGAATGGAAAGAGCAATTAATGGGGCCTTAACCACTAGGGAAGTCCTCTCGATAAATTACCCCTGAACCAATATCAATTATTATGTTCCTTCCAACAACCAACTATACTCCTAAAATCGATTAGTGAAATTTACAAACGCATGTGGCAGTCCGTGGATTCGAATCCAGGATGCTCACACCGAAAATCAACACCTTATGCATCGCACCACGAAGACAGTTAAAGAATGGTGGACACTGCCTACGATTTATTATGCAACTTCGAATCCTGCATATCAATCTAAGCATGTACACACATCCCAACTGCAACTCACGTAGGCTATGCATATGTGAATGGAAAGAGCAATTAATGGGGCCTTAACCACTAGGGAAGTCCTCTCGATAAATTACCCCTGAACCAATATCAATTATTATGTTCCTTCCAACAACCAACTATACTCCTAAAATCGATTAATGAAATTTACAAACGCATGTGGCAGTCCGTGGATTCGAATCCAGGATGCTCACACCGAAAATCAACACCTTATGCATCGCACCACGAAGACAGTTAAAGAATGGTGGACACTGCCTACGATTTATTATGCAACTTCGAATCCTGCATATCAATCTAAGCATGTACACACATCCCAACTGCAACTCACGTAGGCTATGCATATGTGAATGGAAAGAGCAATTAATGGGGCCTTAACCAGTAGGGAAGTCCTCTCGATAAATTACCCCTGAACCAATATCAATTATTATGTTCCTTCCAACAACCAACTATACTCCTAAAATCGATTAATGAAATTTACAAACGCATGTGGCAGTCCGTGGATTCGAATCCAGGATGCTCACACCGAAAATCAACACCTTATGCATCGCACCACGAAGACAGTTAAAGAATGGTGGACACTGCCTACGATTTATTATGCAACTTCGAATCCTGCATATCAATCTAAGCATGTACACACATCCCAACTGCAACTCACGTAGGCTATGCATATGTGAATGGAAAGAGCAATTAATGGGGCCTTAACCACTAGGGAAGTCCTCTCGATAAATTACCCCTGAACCAATATCAATTATTATGTTCCTTCCAACAACCAACTATACTCCTAAAATCGATTAATGAAATTTACAAACGCATGTGGCAGTCCGTGGATTCGAATCCAGGATGCTCACACCGAAAATCAACACCTTATGCATCGCACCACGAAGACAGTTAAAGAATGGTGGACACTGCCTACGATTTATTATGCAACTTCGAATCCTGCATATCAATCTAAGCATGTACACACATCCCAACTGCAACTCACGTAGGCTATGCATATGTGAATGGAAAGAGCAATTAATGGGGCCTTAACCACTAGGGAAGTCCTCTCGATAAATTACCCCTGAACCAATATCAATTATTATGTTCCTTCCAACAACCAACTATACTCCTAAAATCGATTAATGAAATTTACAAACGCATGTGGCAGTCCGTGGATTCGAATCCAGGATGCTCACACCGAAAATCAACACCTTATGCATCGCACCACGAAGACAGTTAAAGAATGGTGGACACTGCCTACGATTTATTATGCAACTTCGAATCCTGCATATCAATCTAAGCATGTACACACATCCCAACTGCAACTCACGTAGGCTATGCATATGTGAATGGAAAGAGCAATTAATGGGGCCTTAACCACTAGGGAAGTCCTCTCGATAAATTACCCCTGAACCAATATCAATTATTATGTTCCTTCCAACAACCAACTATACTCCTAAAATCGATTAATGAAATTTACAAACGCATGTGGCAGTCCGTGGATTCGAATCCAGGATGCTCACACCGAAAATCAACACCTTATGCATCGCACTACGAAGACAGTTAAAGAATGGTGGACACTGCCTACGATTTATTATGCAACTTCGAATCCTGCATATCAATCTAAGCATGTACACTCATCCCAACTGCAACTCACGTAGGCTATGCATATGTGAATGTAAAGAGCAATTAATGGGGCCTTAACCACTAGGGAAGTCCTCTCGATAAATTACCCCTGAACCAATATCAATTATTATGTTCCTTCCAACAACCAACTATACTCCTAAAATCGATTAATGAAATTTACAAACGCATGTGGCAGTCCGTGGATTCGAATCCAGGATGCTCACACCGAAAATCAACACCTTATGCATCGCACCACGAAGACAGTTAAAGAATGGTGGACACTGCCTACGATTTATTATGCAACTTCGAATCCTGCATATCAATTTAAGCATGTACACACATCCCAACTGCAACTCACGTAGGCTATGCATATGTGAATGGAAAGAGCAATTAATGGGGCCTTAACCACTAGGGAAGTCCTCTCGATAAATTACCCCTGAACCAATATCAATTATTATGTTCCTTCCAACAACCTACTATACTCCTAAAATCGATTAGTGAAATTTACAAACGCATGTGGCAGTCCGTGGATTCGAATCCAGGATGCTCACACCGAAAATCAACACCTTATGCATCGCACCACGAAGACAGTTAAAGAATGGTGGACACTGCCTACGATTTATTATGCAACTTCGAATCCTGCATATCAATCTAAGCATGTACACACATCCCAACTGCAACTCACGTAGGCTATGCATATGTGAATGGAAAGAGCAATTAATGGGGCCTTAACCCGGGAGCTGCCGGAAGACTCTTAAGAGTTCCCCCGGCGGACTGCGGGAAGACTCTCCTGAGTAAGTAAAATTAAAAATCAACTTTTGACATCGAAAAAAAAATATTTTTTTTATTTTTATTTTTTTATTTTTTTTATTTTTTTTTGGCCCCTGGGCCATGCAAAATCTCAGTCCTCTACCTCCCCTCCTTCCCCACTTTCCTCCTATCCCTCAGTTATCACCTATTTTCCCTATTATTCCCTTATTCTGAGGTATATTTTCGTGCTAACATTAGCGAGTTGCAAGCAGGGTGTTGTCATCACTGATGGCAATCGAGTGCAAGAGAGAGAGAGAGAGTATCGATCGACTGTGTCGCAGTGGCCTTGGGGAAAATTGGCTGGAAGGTAGCTTGCCTCACCCATACATTATACAACTCGCGGGCTATATCTCCGATTTTGACCATCCAAACGCTGTTTTCATTTGTTTTATTGTTGTTTCAGGTTAATACCTTTATAATCAACCCATAATAGGCGCATATGGATAATTATTAATGCTATTAATGGTACAATGAATATTTTAGTGACGGAAACACCTCAAATACGTCAGCACAGGGGGAGGTTTTCAATTACCCCCGTGCGCACTTCAGAGGTTAACCACTAGGGAAGTCCTCTCGATAAATTACCCCTGAACCAATATCAATTATTATGTTCCTTCCAACAACCAACTATACTCCTAAAATCGATTAATGAAATTTACAAACGCATGTGGCAGTCCGTGGATTCGAATCCAGGATGCTCACACCGAAAATCAACACCTTATGCATCGCACCACGAAGACAGTTAAAGAATGGTGGACACTGCCTACGATTTATTATGCAACTTCGAATCCTGCATATCAATCTAAGCATGTACACACATCCCAACTGCAACTCACGTAGGCTATGCATATGTGAATGGAAAGAGCAATTAATGGGGCCTTAACCACTAGGGAAGTCCTCTCGATAAATTACCCCTGAACCAATATCAATTATTATGTTCCTTCCAACAACCAACTATACTCCTAAAATCGATTAATGAAATTTACAAACGCATGTGGCAGTCCGTGGATTCGAATCCAGGATGCTCACACCGAAAATCAACACCTTATGCATCGCACCACGAAGACAGTTAAAGAATGGTGGACACTGCCTACGATTTATTATGCAACTTCGAATCCTGCATATCAATCTAAGCATGTACACACATCCCAACTGCAACTCACGTAGGCTATGCATATGTGAATGGAAAGAGCAATTAATGGGGCCTTAACCACTAGGGAAGTCCTCTCGATAAATTACCCCTGAACCAATATCAATTATTATGTTCCTTCCAACAACCAACTATACTCCTAAAATCGATTAATGAAATTTACAAACGCATGTGGCAGTCCGTGGATTCGAATCCAGGATGCTCACACCGAAAATCAACACCTTATGCATCGCACCACGAAGACAGTTAAAGAATGGTGGACACTGCCTACGATTTATTATGCAACTTCGAATCCTGCATATCAATCTAAGCATGTACACACATCCCAACTGCAACTCACGTAGGCTATGCATATGTGAATGGAAAGAGCAATTAATGGGGCCTTAACCCGGGAGCTGCCGGAAGACTCTTAAGAGTTCCCCCGGCGGACTGCGGGAAGACTCTCCTGAGTAAGTAAAATTAAAAATCAACTTTTGACATCGAAAAAAAAAAAAAAATTTATTTTTATTTTTTTATTTTTTTTATTTTTGTTTGGCCCCTGGGCCATGCAAAATCTCAGTCCTCTACCTCCCCTCCTTCCCCACTTTCCTCCTATCCCTCAGTTATCACCTATTTTCCCTATTATTCCCTTATTCTGAGGTATATTTTCGTGCTAACATTAGCGAGTTGCAAGCAGGGTGTTGTCATCACTGATGGCAATCGAGTGCAAGAGAGAGAGAGAGAGTATCGATCGACTGTGTCGCAGTGGCCTTGGGGAAAATTGGCTGGAAGGTAGCTTGCCTCACCCATACATTATACAACTCGCGGGCTATATCTCCGATTTTGACCATCCAAACGCTGTTTTCATTTGTTTTATTGTTGTTTCAGGTTAATACCTTTATAATCAACCCATAATAGGCGCATATGGATAATTATTAATGCTATTAATGGTACAATGAATATTTTAGTGACGGAAACACCTCAAATACGTCAGCACAGGGGGAGGTTTTCAATTACCCCCGTGCGCACTTCAGAGGTTAACCACTAGGGAAGTCCTCTCGATAAATTACCCCTGAACCAATATCAATTATTATGTTCCTTCCAACAACCAACTATACTCCTAAAATCGATTAATGAAATTTACAAACGCATGTGGCAGTCCGTGGATTCGAATCCAGGATGCTCACACCGAAAATCAACACCTTATGCATCGCACCACGAAGACAGTTAAAGAATGGTGGACACTGCCTACGATTTATTATGCAACTTCGAATCCTGCATATCAATCTAAGCATGTACACACATCCCAACTGCAACTCACGTAGGCTATGCATATGTGAAGGGAAAGAGCAATTAATGGGGCCTTAACCACTAGGGAAGTCCTCTCGATAAATTACCCCTGAACCAATATCAATTATTATGTTCCTTCCAACAACCAACTATACTCCTAAAATCGATTAATGAAATTTACAAACGCATGTGGCAGTCCGTGGATTCGAATCCAGGATGCTCACACCGAAAATCAACACCTTATGCATCGCACCACGAAGACAGTTAAAGAATGGTGGACACTGCCTACGATTTATTATGCAACTTCGAATCCTGCATATCAATCTAAGCATGTACACACATCCCAACTGCAACTCACGTAGGCTATGCATATGTGAATGGAAAGAGCAATTAATGGGGCCTTAACCACTAGGGAAGTCCTCTCGATAAATTACCCCTGAACCAATATCAATTATTATGTTCCTTCCAACAACCAACTATACTCCTAAAATCGATTAATGAAATTTACAAACGCATGTGGCAGTCCGTGGATTCGAATCCAGGATGCTCACACCGAAAATCAACACCTTATGCATCGCACCACGAAGACAGTTAAAGAATGGTGGACACTGCCTACGATTTATTATGCAACTTCGAATCCTGCATATCAATCTAAGCATGTACACACATCCCAACTGCAACTCACGTAGGCTATGCATATGTGAATGGAAAGAGCAATTAATGGGGCCTTAACCACTAGGGAAGTCCTCTCGATAAATTACCCCTGAACCAATATCAATTATTATGTTCCTTCCAACAACCAACTATACTCCTAAAATCGATTAATGAAATTTACAAACGCATGTGGCAGTCCGTGGATTCGAATCCAGGATGCTCACACCGAAAATCAACACCTTATGCATCGCACCACGAAGACAGTTAAAGAATGGTGGACACTGCCTACGATTTATTATGCAACTTCGAATCCTGCATATCAATTTAAGCATGTACACACATCCCAACTGCAACTCACGTAGGCTATGCATATGTGAATGGAAAGAGCAATTAATGGGGCCTTAACCACTAGGGAAGTCCTCTCGATAAATTACCCCTGAACCAATATCAATTATTATGTTCCTTCCAACAACCAACTATACTCCTAAAATCGATTAGTGAAATTTACAAACGCATGTGGCAGTCCGTGGATTCGAATCCAGGATGCTCACACCGAAAATCAACACCTTATGCATCGCACCACGAAGACAGTTAAAGAATGGTGGACACTGCCTACGATTTATTATGCAACTTCGAATCCTGCATATCAATCTAAGCATGTACACACATCCCAACTGCAACTCACGTAGGCTATGCATATGTGAATGGAAAGAGCAATTAATGGGGCCTTAACCCGGGAGCTGCGGGAAGACTCTTAAGAGTTCCCCCGGCGGACTGCGGGAAGACTCTCCTGAGTAAGTAAAATTAAAAATCAACTTTTGACATCGAAAAAAAAAAAAAAATTTTTTATTTTTTTATTTTTGTTTGGCCCCTGGGCCATGCAAAATCTCAGTCCTCTACCTCCCCTCCTTCCCCACTTTCCTCCTATCCCTCAGTTATCACCTATTTTTCCTATTATTCCCTTATTCTGAGGTATATTTTCGTGCTAACATTAGCGAGTTGCAAGCAGGGTGTTGTCATCACTGATGGCAATCAAGTGCAAGAGAGAGAGAGAGAGTATCGATCGACTGTGTCGCAGTGGCCTTGGGGAAAATTGGCGGGAAGGTAGCTTGCCTCACCCATACATTATACAACTCGCGGGCTATATCTCCGATTTTGACCATCCAAACGCTGTTTTCACTCGTTTTATTGTTGTTTCAGGTTAATACCTTTATAATCAACCCATAATAGGCGCATATGGATAATTATTAATGCTATTAATGGTACAATGAATATTTTAGTGACGGAAACACCTCAAATACGTCAGCACAGGGGGAGGTTTTCAATTACCCCCGTGCGCACTTCAGAGGTTAACCACTAGGGAAGTCCTCTCGATAAATTACCCCTGACCCAATATCAATTATTATGTTCCTTCCAACAACCAACTATACTCCTAAAATCGATTAATGAAATTTACAAACGCATGTGGCAGTCCGTGGATTCGAATCCAGGATGCTCACACCGAAAATCAACACCTTATGCATCGCACCACGAAGACAGTTAAAGAATGGTGGACACTGCCTACGATTTATTATGCAACTTCGAATCCTGCATATCAATCTAAGCATGTACACACATCCCAACTGCAACTCACGTAGGCTATGCATATGTGAATGGAAAGAGCAATTAATGGGGCCTTAACCACTAGGGAAGTCCTCTCGATAAATTACCCCTGAACCAATATCAATTATTATGTTCCTTCCAACAACCAACTATACTCCTAAAATCGATTAATGAAATTTACAAACGCATGTGGCAGTCCGTGGATTCGAATCCAGGATGCTCACACCGAAAATCAACACCTTATGCATCGCACCACGAAGACAGTTAAAGAATGGTGGACACTGCCTACGATTTATTATGCAACTTCGAATCCTGCATATCAATCTAAGCATGTACACACATCCCAACTGCAACTCACGTAGGCTATGCATATGTGAATGGAAAGAGCAATTAATGGGGCCTTAACCACTAGGGAAGTCCTCTCGATAAATTACCCCTGAACCAATATCAATTATTATGTTCCTTCCAACAACCAACTATACTCCTAAAATCGATTAATGAAATTTACAAACGCATGTGGCAGTCCGTGGATTCGAATCCAGGATGCTCACACCGAAAATCAACACCTTATGCATCGCACCACGAAGACAGTTAAAGAATGGTGGACACTGCCTACGATTTATTATGCAACTTCGAATCCTGCATATCAATCTAAGCATGTACACACATCCCAACTGCAACTCACGTAGGCTATGCATATGTGAATGGAAAGAGCAATTAATGGGGCCTTAACCACTAGGGAAGTCCTCTCGATAAATTACCCCTGAACCAATATCAATTATTATGTTCCTTCCAACAACCAACTATACTCCTAAAATCGATTAATGAAATTTACAAACACATGTGGCAGTCCGTGGATTCGAATCCAGGATGCTCACACCGAAAATCAACACCTTATGCATCGCACCACGAAGACAGTTAAAGAATGGTGGACACTGCCTACGATTTATTATGCAACTTCGAATCCTGCATATCAATCTAAGCATGTACACACATCCCAACTGCAACTCACGAAGGCTATGCATATGTGAATGGAAAGAGCAATTAATGGGGCCTTAACCACTAGGGAAGACCTCTCGATAAATTACCCCTGAACCAATATCAATTATTATGTTCCTTCCAACAACCAACTATACTCCTAAAATCGATTAATGAAATTTACAAACGCATGTGGCAGTCCGTGGATTCGAATCCAGGATGCTCACACCGAAAATCAACACCTTATGCATCGCACCACGAAGACAGTTAAAGAATGGTGGACACTGCCTACGATTTATTATGCAACTTCGAATCCTGCATATCAATCTAAGCATGTACACACATCCCAACTGCAACTCACGTAGGCTATGCATATGTGAATGGAAAGAGCAATTAATGGGGCCTTAACCACTAGGGAAGTCCTCTCGATAAATTACCCCTGAACTAATATCAATTATTATGTTCCTTCCAACAACCAACTATACTCCTAAAATCGATTAATGAAATTTACAAACGCATGTGGCAGTCCGTGGATTCGAATCCAGGATGCTCACACCGAAAATCAACACCTTATGCATCGCACCACGAAGACAGTTAAAGAATGGTGGACACTGCCTACGATTTATTATGCAACTTCGAATCCTGCATATCAATCTAAGCATGTACACACATCCCAACTGCAACTCACGTAGACTATGCATATGTGAATGGAAAGAGCAATTAATGGGGCCTTAACCACTAGGGAAGTCCTCTCGATAAATTACCCCTGAACCAATATCAATTATTATGTTCCTTCCAACAACCAACTATACTCCTAAAATCGATTAATGAAATTTACAAACGCATGTGGCAGTCCGTGGATTCGAATCCAGGATGCTCACACCGAAAATCAACACCTTATGCATCGCACCACGAAGACAGTTAAAGAATGGTGGACACTGCCTATGATTTATTATGCAACTTCGAATCCTGCATATCAATCTAAGCATGTACACACATCCCAACTGCAACTCACGTAGGCTATGCATATGTGAATGGAAAGAGCAATTAATGGGGCCTTAACCACTAGGGAAGTCCTTCTCGATAAATTACCCCTGAACCAATATCAATTATTATGTTCCTTCCACAACCAACTATACTCCTAAAATCGATTAATGAAATTTACAAACGCATGTGGCAGTCCGTGGATTCGAATCCAGGATGCTCACACCGAAAATCAACACCTTATGCATCGCACCAGGAAGACAGTTAAAGAATGGTGGACACTGCC
>JBAKBP010007302.1:0-101314 GCA_037953745.1 Lithodes maja
GGTAGGTTAGGTTACTGGTTAAAATGGTCACTGGTTGAAATGGTCACTGGTTGAAGTGGCCACTGGTTGAGTTAGCACTGGTTAAAGTGGCACTGGTTGAAGTGGCACTGGTTTAACTGACATGGAACCGTGAAAACCACAATACTACATTATAATTGGTTCGCGAGCTATGGGCAATTGTTTCCATGCAATTTGATTGTGGTGTAAATGAAAGACAATGTTTATCACAGGACATTATTTTAGCCACCATTGTTGCTCCAAGAAAAAGAAAAACAAAATATATATATATATATATATATATATATATATATATATATTAATAATATAATCCAAAAAAAAAAAAAAAAAAAAAAAATATATATATATATATATATATATATATATATATATATAAGTTTAGGGAGGGAGGGGTGGGGGGTGAGGGACATAATAATAATAATAATAATAATAATCTATCTATCTATCTATATGCTCAGGCCCAATCCCCATTTTGGGGGTAGCCGACTCAAGACAGAGCAAGAACAGGGAAAACACAAAAACAACATAAAAAAATAAATAAACACAGATAAAAAACACAAACTCTCACACATCCAGGTCACCCAGGAGAAGACCCAGAGACCCGGGTTACCAAGGTCGCTCCAGCACTACCCCGGCCCCTGACCACCCGGAGAGGTTCCGATCTCGGCAGGCAGACATGCAGCGGAGCCAAAGCCACAAGCCCTCCCACCACACTTCCAGGCACACCCTTCATATTAATCGTCTCCCCGGGCCAGGCGCCTGATGGACTATTATCTAGTCCAACTTGCGCCCGACCCCTTACTCCAAATGACCACGTGTTCACTCAACTATTCACAAGCATTCTCCATTCACTCCTGTCCACCACCACTTCCCCTGCCTGATCTATAGTCATTCCTCTATCATCCAAAGCCTTTCTTACACAGTCTCTCCATCTCAATGGGGGTCTTCCTGCCCTTCTATCTCCCCTTGTACCTGACTCACATATTCTCTTTGTAAGCCTTTCATCTCCCATTCGTTCAACATGACCATACCAGCTCAGCACCCTTCTGTCCACTCTGGCTGACAAATGTTCCTGCTGCCCCACTCTCCTACGTATCTCTTCATTCCTCAATCTGTCTCTACGAGTAACTCCACACATACTCCTCAAGCAGCTCATCTCCATCACATCCAGCCCTCTTTTCTCCTTTTTCTTCAGAGCCCATGTCTCAGCCCCATACATCACTGTTGGCACAACAATTCCTTGATACAGTGCACTTTTTACTTTCACTCCGAGATTTCTCGTCTTCCACATACTTCCCATTGCTCCGAAAACCTTCCTTCCTTCACACACTCTCTGTTTTACCTCCACTTCCATACCTCCACTCCTGCTTATCGTTCCTCCTAGATATTTAAAACACTCTACTTATTCCAATATTTCCCCATCCAGCCTCACATCTAGATTCACCCTATGCTCTCCCCTATTACACACCATTACTTTACTTTTATTGACGTTCACCTTCAGTTTCCTCCTTCCACAAACCACACCAAATAATAATAATAATAATAATAAAAATAAATAAATAAATAAATATATATAATCATCTAATTATATATAATTATATATAAGTATATACAGTATAATTATATATAAATATAAATATATATAAATATATATATATATATATATATATATACAGTATATATATATAATATATAATTTATACTCTGTTCGAGTCAAGATGAGTTCAAACTATTATTTGAAGACCTACGACGGCCCAGTATAGATTGCACTTTGGAATATTTACATTGTTAATGAAATTAATTAAAGTATATATGATCCGCCGGGATTCGAACCCGGGTTATCACACACAGATTTTTGCCACCTTAACCATTACACCACCAGGACGGTTAAAGGTTTATGCACACGCCTACGACTTATTATCCATTCTCGAATACTGGATATTAATCTAATCATGTTCATACTCCCAACCGCGCTATGGTAGGCCTAAAGTTTAAGTGAGAGATCAGAAACACTTATTCGGTATTCCTTTACATGGGATTAAATCACCTTAATCATATTAGACACGCCATACTAATAAACAATTATTCGATCCACGTTCTTAGATCCCTTTTACAATATTGAACACAATTACTAAATCAAGAGGTATTTATGTCAAATTTACAATATCAGAACGCTATGTCCTTTAGGTCACTTTAACAATGTTACAAACTATTATTCAATCAATGACATCCTTAAAACTAGTTGGCTATACATTTAACCGCAATCGAAAGCATGCTGTCGACAAGGTGAATATCTAATTAATAACTGTTGTTTCCTTATAACAAAAAGAGTATTACATGGGTCTTGGCTGAAGCCAAGATGCTAAACAGATGCTAAACCTCGAAAAACTGCTCAGGTAAACCCAGTTATCTCCATTACATGGGCTATATCAATTATTTCCCCTTATAGCTTTATCCCGAAGAACTCCCACTTAATATTAAACATATCTTGACGTAATATCCTATAAGATCCTGTACTATTGCTAACTAACTGGCTAAGTGCCTTTGCTGACAATAACAGCTATATATCTCAACACATCATCTCTTTATTCCATCATTTGTCTAATTTGTTTCTCTTTTGCTGTTCTATAAGCACATATATGTTATGGTTGGATCACAATGGCTCAGTCTAGCATTCTTTGGTAAGTCTGTTTGGGCCCTTGAGGGTCCTTTAATAATATTCCGGAAGGCTCTCTTGTTTTTGCTTAACCACTTCAGAGCAGGCCAATATACCATCTCCATCTTCTCAGTACCATCTTCACTTCATTCCCCCACACCAACAGTTTTTTAAAATGAATTTTAGCCCAGCCTCGGAGTCCCCAGGGGGGGGGGGGGGGGGGGGGGACCATAAATGCCACACCCGACCGACCATCCCCTGACGACCCCACAAAATTACCTGTTACTCTTTCTATTGATTTCTGCAACATTCACAGACTTTCCTCTAACTTTCACTCTGTTGAACACCATCTCTCCTCCTACAAACCTGATCTTCTCTTCCTCACCGAAACTCAGGTGTCTGTAGCAACATCCAGCAGCCCCTTCTCTGTATCCTCCTACTTTCTCTATCCTAGTTTCAAAGCCAAAGGCGGATGTTGTGCATATGTGCACAACAATCTCACTTGCTCTCGTGTTCCCGATTTCGACTCCTCTGAATTCTCAACTTTATGGCTCAAACTTTCCTGTCATTTGCTTACTAAATATTTCTGTGCTGTCTATTTTTCCCCTAACTCTACCAACTTTTCCAAATTCTTTTACTATCTAAATTCTACAGTGGAACACATTCTATCTATTTCTCCTTTCTCAGAAATCTCCATCTTAGGAGATTTCAACGTTCACCACCGCCAATGGCTCTCCTCTCACACAACTGACCCACCTGGTGAACAAGCCTACGTCTTTTCTATCATAAATGACCTAGAGCAGTTAGTTCAGCAACCCACCCGTATCCCGGATCGCATCGGAGATCAGCCCAACATTCTTGACTTGTTTCTAACTTCTAACCCTTCTTCTTATACTGATGATCTTTTCTCTCCTTTGGGCTCCTCCGACCATAAACTTATCTCTGTCAACTGTCATATCTCTCCAGTATGGCCACCCGATCCTCCTAGCCGGCGGCGCTTGTGGCACTTTGGCGCTGCCGACTGGGAGGCTCTCCAGCAGTACTTCTTTGATTTCCCATGGAATGATTTCTGCTTCCGTGGCCGGGGACCCTCGGAGAGTGCTGAACGCATTACCGAGGTAATCCTATCGGGCATGGAAGCATACATTCCATTCTCTTTCTCTCAGACTAATGCTAAAAAATCTTGGTTTACTCACGCCTGTTCTACTGCTGTCCGCAATAAGGAGGAAGCATTCAAACGGTATGCCTTAAAACTCAAGACTCTCATTCTTCCTATGTTTCTGCCCGGAATCAAGCCAAATCTGTTCTTCGAGTTGCCAAACACTCTTTCATCAATAACAAATGCACTGAACTATCCAACTCTAGCCTTTCCCAAGCTTTCTGGCATCTAGCCAAAAACCTCTCCAACAATTTCTCTTCCTCGTCTTTCCCTCCCCTTTCCCACTCTGATGGCACAACCATCGATCACTTCTTCCTCTGACAAAGCTAAACTCTTCGCTCAAACTTTTGCTAGAAACTCCACCTTGGATGATTCCGGTGCTATTCCTCCCTCTCCACCCTCCTCTCTCTTACTTATGCCTAATATCCTAATCTCTTCTAAAGATGTACTTTCTACCCTCTCTGGGCTAAATACTAATAAGGCGTACGGTCCGGACGGTGTTCCTCCTGTTGTTCTCAAAACTATGCTTCCGTGCTGACTCCCTGCCTAAGCAAACTCTTTCGTCTCTGTCTATCCTCTAACGTCTTTCCTTCATGCTGGAAGTTTGCTCACATTCAACCTGTCCCAAAGAAGGGTGACCGCTCTCAACCCTCCAACTATCGTCCAATTGCTCTCATCTCTTGTCTTTCTAAAGTTTTTGAAACTATTCTTGCTTCCAAATATCTTAAGCATTTCTCTTCTCATAATCTGCTCTCAGATCGCCAGTATGGCTTCCTTAAGGGTTGCTCTACTGGTGATCTTCTTTCATATCTTACTAACTCTTGGTCATCCTCCTTTCGGGACTTCGGTGAGACTTTTTCTATTTCACTAGACATATCGAAAGCCTTCGGTAAAGTCTGGCACAAATCTTTAATTTCTAAACCCTTCGGTTTCTATCCCTCCATCTGTGTCTTTGTCTCTAATTTCCTTTCCGGCCGTTCCATAGCCGCGGTTGTGGACGGCCATCGTTCACTTCCTCATCCTATAAACTCTGGTGTTCCTCAGGGCTCTGTCCTATCTCCTATTCTCTTTCTAATTTTTATAAATTATCTCAACTGTACCTCAATTCCCATCCATTCATACGCAGATGACACAACCTTACACTACTCCATTAGTTTTTCAGAATGCCCCAGCCAGCAATCCCTCAACGACAAACGTAATGAAGCCATAGAACTCTTAAATTCTGATCTAAATACTATCTCCAATTGGGGCAGAGAAAACCTTGTTACCTTTAATGCTTCCAAAACCCAATTTCTCCATCTATCTAGCCGTAAGGAACTCCTAGCGGACTATCCCTTATTCTTCAACAATACAAAAATCAATCCTTTATCTTCTCTCAATATTCTTGGTGTCTCTTTTTCTTCTTCTCTCAGTTGGAAGGACCATATTATCAGTCTTGCTAAGGCAGCCTCCCAGAAGCTGGGTGTGCTCAACCGCCTTAAGGGGTTCGTTTCCCCTGCACAGCTTCTTGCTCTGTACAGGGGCATAGTGCGTCCTTGTATTGAGTATTGTTCACATGTGTGGGGAGGTTCCTCTCACACCGCTCTCGTAGACAAAGTTGAAAGGAAGGCCTTTCGTATCATTAACTCCCGTCCACTCACCAACTCTCTGCAATCTCTCTCACTCCGCCGCAATGTTGCATCTCTCTCGCTATTCTATCGCTACTATAATAATCAGTGTTCCTCAGAGCTTTTCCAGTGTATACAACCTCCTTTACATAGGGCACGTGGTACCCGTCTTGCAACTCAATCCCACCCCTACTCTGTGCAACTCTCCAACCCGAGAGAGAAATGTTACTCTCAAGCTTTCTTCTACTCAATAGCTGAGCTCTGGAACTCTCTCCCAGAATCAGTCTTTCCCTCTTCCTATGACTTAAATTGCTTCAAACTCTGTGTGTCCAGGTATTTTGGCTCGAACGTCCCTTGATATTGGCCCTGTCACTCTTTCAACTATGGGGGAGGCACTCGCTATAGGCAGTTCTGCCTTTTGCCTCCCTCAATCACATAGAAAAAAAAAAAAAATGCTACCAGTTGACCATCTTGAATCGCTTGGCTTATTGTGTGAATGCTAGCGATGTGTCGGCAGGCATCAGGATACTGGAGGTGTATCTGTGCACAGGGTGGGCGATGTACTAGGTCCCGGCTCATCTTGTGTTCAGTAGCGCTCGGGTACTGGAGAACAGGAACAGGCTAATTTATCTCCTTATGGGTGCCAAGGTGAGTAAGGGGCGGGGGGGGAGGGGGGGTTGCTAAGAGCTCGCCAGTATGATCCGGGCAGGTGCCCGTGACTGAGTGTCTGCTGTGGCCCCTCCCACCTCCCTTTACACCCCTCACTCACGGAACGAGGCCCTGTGATTGGCCAAGCCGCGCGCTCGGGAGGAGCTACACCAGCCTGCTCGCTTCGAATTTCAATCTTTTCCTCCTGCTTTACTTCATCCTCGTAATATTTTCCTGGAAGCTTATTAGAGATGATCCGTGGTGGCTGACGGGAGTAAGAGGGTGGCTCCATTGTATTATGACATTTGCGACCATGATAAAATATATGGGTGTAAACTGAGAGCGTGTTATGAGGCGAGCGTTTAAAGGGAGATGCGAGTTGATCTTTGTGCTGTGTCATAGGAGGCTGGTGATTGGTCGAGCGAGGGGGAGTGTTAGGGTCTTCCCTGTGACAAGATTTAAAGGCTAAACCTTGCTTATCCACCTGAGCTAATCCCGTCTCCTGATTGGCGGGCGGAATTACTCCTTCAATAATAATAATATTAAAGTTGTTTACTGTCCATGCAGGGATGTTGAAAGTATGGTGTGGGCATCTCTAACAAACTTCCTGGTGGGTACCTCTGAAGGGGACCAGGTGTTACTCATATACGACCATCTCTTGCAAGGTAATGTTTTAAGGTCACAAGGTCACAGGCAGGGTAATGTATAAGGTCACCATCACAAGGTCACGGGCAAGGTAATGTATAATGTCACCATCACAAGGTCACTGGCAAGGTAATGTATAAGGTCACTGGCAAGGTAATGTATGAGGTCACCATCACAAGGTCACAGGCAAGGTAATGTACAAGGTCACCATCACAAGGTCACAGGCAAGGTAATGTATAAGGTCACCATCACTAGGTCACGGGCAAGGTATTATATAAGGTCACCATCACAAGGTCACTGGCAAGATAATGTATAAGGTCACCATCACAAGGTCACGGTCAAGGTAATGTATAAGGTTACAATCACAAGGTCACGGGCAAGGTAATGTATAAGGTCACCATCACAAGGTCACGGTCAAGGTAATGTATAAGGTCACCATCACAAGGTCACAGGCAAGGTAATGTATAAGGTCACCATCACAAGGTCACTGGCAAGGTAATGTATAAGGTCACCATCACAAGGTCACTGGCAAGGTAATGTATAAGGTCACCATCACAAGGTCACGGTCAAGGTAATGTATAAGGTCACAATCACAAGGTCACGGGCAAGGTAATGTATAAGGTCACCATCACAAGGTCACTGGCAAGGTAATGTATAAGGTCACCATCACAAGGTCACAGGCAAGGTAATGTATAAGGTCACCATCACAAGGTCACAGGCAAGGTAATGTACAAGGTCACCATCACAAGGTCACGTCGCTATTTTTTTTATATGTGGATGAGGGAGGCAAAAGGCAAAACTTCCTGTGATGAGTGCCTCCCCCAGAGTTAAATGAATGACAGCGCCAAAATCAAGGAACGTTCGAGCCAAAATTAAGGGGAGATGGGTAGTTTTTCTGGACCTCCTTTCTCCCTCGTGTTTAGCCCCATTTGTTTTGAGATCTTAAGACGTTCGGCCCATTAGTTGGCGATTATAAGATCTTTTGCCTCATTTTGTTGTCAATTTTAAGACCTTTCGTGCCATTAAAGTGTCGATTTTTCCCTGGCGAGCGATAGCGTGCCTGAAATTTTAAGAGGAATCGGCCTCCGGCCGGGACATTTTTCTACCGAAAAATGTACCCATTTATCTTGATGGGTGGCCTAGGGGGTGTTTTTCTAAGCTTGATGGAGGTCTAGCGAGACAAGAAAATAAATATAGGAATAAATGAATTAGTAGACCCAAAATACTGCCCATCTCCCCTTAACACCATCTAACATCTGAAGGGAACAAGTGGTGCTCATATACGACCATCTCTTGCAAGGTAAGGTATAATGCCATCATCACAAGGTCACCTCACCATTTAACCCCTTCTGTACCGGCAACGTCTTTTTTATTAATCTGGCTGCTATTAGACGGTGTTATTCAGTTTCAAAAGGGCCTCCAGCAAGTAATAGGCTTCGAACTATCTTGCTTAAACCTTTTAACTACCGCAGATCCTTCTTGAACAGCACAAATCCTCTGAGTATAATTAAAATGAAATTATAAAGATGTCACCGATACAGAACGGGTTAAGGGGGTTAGCTTTGTTTTTGTTGGTATAATTATATATTTACTCATATATTTTGTTGGTATAATTATATATTTACTCATATATTTTGTTGGTATAATTATATATTTACTCATACATTTTGTTGGTATAATTATATATTTACTCATATATTTTGTTGGTATAATTATATATTTACTCATATATTTTGTTGGTATAATTATATATTTACTCATGCATTTTGTTGGTATAATTATATATTTACTCATATATTTTGTTGGTATAATTATATATTTATTCATATATTTTGTTGGTATAATTATATATTTACTCATATATTTTGTTGGTATAATTATATATTTACTCATATATTTTGTTGGTATAATTATATATTTACTCATACATTTTGTTGGTATAATTATATATTTACTCATATATTTTGTTGGTATAATTATATATTTACTCATATATTTTGTTGGTATAATTATATATTTACTCATACATTTTGTTGGTATAATTATATATTTACTCATATATTTTGTTGGTATAATTATATATTTACTCATATATTTTGTTGGTATAATTATATATTTACTCATATATTTTGTTGGTATAATTATATATTTACTCATATATTTTGTTGGTATAATTATATATTTACTCATATATTTTGTTGGTATAATTATATATTTACTCATATATTTTGTTGGTATAATTATATATTTACTCATACATTTTGTTGGTATAATTATATATTTACTCATATATTTTGTTGGTATAATTATATATTTACTCATATATTTTGTTGGTATAATTATATATTTACTCATACATTTTGTTGGTATAATTATATATTTACTCATATATTTTGTTGGTATAATTATATATTTATTCATATATTTTGTTGGTATAATTATATATTTACTCATATATTTTGTTGGTATAATTATATATTTACTCATATATTTTGTTGGTATAATTATATATTTACTCATACATTTTGTTGGTATAATTATATATTTACTCATATATTTTGTTGGTATAATTATATATTTACTCATATATTTTGTTGGTATAATTATATATTTACTCATACATTTTGTTGGTATAATTGTATATTTACTCATATATTTTGTTGGTATAATTATATATTTACTCATATATTTTGTTGGTATAATTATATATTTACTCATATATTTTGTTGGTATAATTATATATTTACTCATATATTTTGTTGGTATAATTATATATTTACTCATATATTTTGTTGGTATAATTATATATTTACTCATATATTTTTTAGTTTCCTCGCTAGACCCCGATCAAGCTTTAACAAACACCCAATAGAACCCCTTTCGTGATAATATTGTACATTTTTCGGTGAAAGGTCTTAAATTCGTCAAACTAATGGAACGAACGTCTTATAATCTGATAACTAATGGGGCTAAACATGAGGAAGAAAGGGGGCCAGAAAAAAAACATCCAAGGGACTGGAGTTTTTGCAGCGAGGCTCCAGTCCTGACGTTTATTCTTGACTTAGAGTGTTCTGGCTTAATAATCCAATAGGGTTGATAGCCTCTCAAGTCCTATTTTAACTAATTAACCATCCCACCCTCAACCCTATCTATACGGGGGTAGTCATTTTGGACCGCGCCTGTTTTGTATTGATTAGTTTGGCAATTTTAAATATTTCGACACATTAGTGTGGCGCTTAGTAGATGTTTCGTCTCATTCAGTTGTTGATATTTTCAGGGTGAGCAATAGCGAGCCGGGACATATTTTTACCTAAAAGCGAGCCTGTGACTCAGGCCTTTGGCCCCAACATTTTGCTACTGAAAAATGTACAAATTACCTCGAAGAGGGTTATGTGGGTCGCTTCTTTAGCTTGAAGAAGGTCTGGGAAGCCATTTTATTGGTGTGAAGGGCACACTATAAATACAATGGTCGTAAATATGAGACCAATCAACTGTTGTTGACATACGACCATCTCTGACATGGTCATGTGTATCACAGTCTACAGATATAAGGTCGGTCCGCCAGACGACCCTTTGACGTCATCAGTCCTGCGCGCGCGAGAGAAGGAGGGAATGAACTAAGCGAGAGAGAAAGACAGGAGAAGGAAGAAAAGGAAAGAGTGCGCGCAGGACTGATGACTTCGAAAGGTCGGCTGGCGGACCGACCTTATATATGGAGACTGTGGTGTGTATAACAAACCATACACGCCCGCCGTCATTTATCCTTTCCAGTACGGTTGCCCAAATATTTCGTGTCTCCGCTGTCATTACGCTTTGCTCGCTGTGTGCTGTATTAATGTCTGCCAGATGTTGAATAAGGTGTGTAAAGATAGGAACATGTTTGTATATCTCACTTGAAACGATGATTTTATGCATTGATAGTGCCGATACCAATTATTTATCGAAAAATCCGTGGTGCCACGGCATCACTTATTTGGCCGACTGTACCAATGACGTATATTTTATGTGATTTTATGAAGCTTAAGAAGAATATATGGTAGTTAAGAGGATTAATTGAGATAGTCTGTGGCCTTTTAATAGGTAGACGTCCTTTCTAGGCCTATATAAAATTGTCTAATAGTTGCCAGAATATAATGAAAAGGACGTCACTGGTACTGAATGGGTTAAGGGGGTAGTGCTTGCTTTTTGAACTATATATTTATATATTTATTTATTTTTGAGTTTCCACGCTAGACCTCCATCAAGCTTAAAAAAAACACCCCCTATACCCCATTTCAATATAAATTTCTAAATTTTTCGGTAGAAAAATGTCCCGGCCAACGGCCGGTTACTCCTAAAATTACAGGCTCGCTATCGATCGTCAAACTAACGGAACGAAGGTCTTAAAATGTCTAAACTAATATGTTAAACATGAGGAAGAAAGGGGTCCAGAAAAAGCGACTACCTCTCCCTTATCGCTATCTTATCCTTGGCGTGATCTTTTTAGACACCCCGGTTTTTCCCCATTATTGGTATAATAATTAATTAAGGGGAGATGGTTTGTTTTTCTAGACCCCCTTCTCCCTCGAGTTTAGCCCCATTAGTTTTGAGTTGTTAAGACGTTCGACCCATTAGTTTTGTGATTTGAACACCTTTCGCCCCATTTTGTTGTCAATTTTAAGACCTTTTGTGCCATTTAGGTGTCGATGCTTTTTTTCTGGCGATCGATTGCAAGCCTGAAGTTTAAGAGTAACCGGCGTTCGGCCGGGACATTTTTCTACCGAAAAATTTACAAATTTATCTTGACAGAGGGTCTAGGGTGGCGTAATTTTCAGTTTGATGGAGGTCTAGGGAGAGTACTAAAAATAAAATACAAATATGATTAAATGAGCTAATAGATACAATGTCAACAAACCGCATGATACGCCTAGCCAATCAATATGATACGATACTTCTTGTATACAGTATTTACAATGAGAGGTACTGACGCATTACTACAATATGCATGGCCATTACAACAACCAGTGTATCATATTGAGGGGAGGCAGACCGTTTTTCTGGACCCCCTTCTCCCTAATGTTTAGCCCCACTAGTTTTGAGATTATAAGACGTTCGGCCCATTAGCTTGGCGATTTTAACGACTTTTGCCCCATTTAGTTGTCAATTTTAAGACCTTTCGTGCCATTTAGGTGTCGATTATTTCCTGGCGAGCGCTAACGAACCTGCAATTTTAAGAGGAACCAGCCTTCGGCCGGGACATTTTTCTACCGATTTTTTTTTTTTGTTAAGCTTGATGGAGATCTAGGGAGAAAACTAAAACAAATATATGAATAAATTAATTAATAGACCAAACAAACGGTCAGCCTCCCCTTACTGTAAGTGGGTAGGAATATGGTATATGTACAGTCGGCCTAATAAGTCATGTCTCAGCACCAAGTATATTTTGTTCTATAATTAGTATCAGCCATATCTAAACAGGATTTCTTAATTTAGAGTGAGATATACCAACACGTTCCTACACTTACCCACCCTTTTCAACATCTGACAGATATTAACCCACTGAGCCCCAGCTAGTTATAAATAAATGTAACACCAGGGACCAGCAGGTTTTGAAGACAAAAAAAATCCAGAAACAATAGCGAATGGGTTAAGAATGAAGGAAAAACCACAAAAAAACGATCAAAAAGGTCAAAAAGGGGTCGTATGGAGCCCCCGAAAGTCGATTTTACAAGAGTAAAAAATTGAAGGCAATAACCCCCAAAAACCATGTTTTTGCGCGCTCACGCGCACGCGGTTGGACTTTGAGAGTTTTCAATCATCGGCATGGTTGCATGGGATACTTACACAGTTCCCATACAAATCTGAGCCCTCTAAGTGCAATAGGACCCGAGTAATTAACACTGACGAGACTTATGTGACGCTGGGGTTTAGCGTTACATACATTGCCGACGCACTGTTTGCGTCGCTGGGGCTCAGTGGGTTAAGAGGAGATTTCCACTTGGATTTTTTCAGGACCCCCTTCTTCCTCATATTTAGCCCCATTGTTTTTGAGATTTTAAGACATTTGCCCCATCAGTTTGACAATTTTAAGAACTTTCGCCCTATTGCTGTCATTATTAAGACCTTTCGTGCCATTTAGGTGTCGATTTTCTCCTGGCGAGCGATAGCACGCCTGTTATTTAAGAGGAACCGGCCTTCGGCCGGGAAATTTTTCTACCGAAAAATGTACACATTTATCTTGAAAGGGGGTCAAGGGGGTGTAATTTTATACTTGATGGAGGTCTAGGGAGCAAACTAAAAATCTGCCCTTAATACATTGCACAAGCGTAATGACAGGTGAGACATGACTTATTTGGCCAACCGTACAGTCATTACCGCTGACAATGATGGGGTTTGTGTAGGATTATAGACCTAAACTGTACACAATAATTATTATATTATAGCTACATAAGGTCATTAGCTATATAGGTAGTGATATATATCTTTCTAGCCTGACATTATGGGCAGATTTGTATCGAATCCTTGGAGTACCACATGTATTCATTAGTTTCATTGGTTTCATTAATTAGGTTTATTGTAAGTTAAAACAATTAGCATTGAGATTTTAAGACGTTCGCCCCAGTAGATTGGCGATTTTCAAACGTTTGTACCATTTTGGTGTCGAATTCTTCCTGATCGGCATTCGTCCTGGATATGATTCTACCGAATGTAAACATATATCTAGAAGGGGGATCTTGGGGATGTTTATTTTTAATCTCGACGGGGGACTAGGGAGGAAACTAAATTTATAAATAAATGTATATATATACTGTATAATTATATATACATATATACACAGTATATATATATATATATATATATATATATATATATATATATATATATATATATATATATATATATATATATATATATATATAAACCCCCTGGGGGTTAGGGAATAGAATATGCCCCACGTGCCTTCTGCGTGTCGTAAGAGGCGACTAAAGAGGTTGGGTCGGTGGGCTTGCGACCCCCACCCGGAAAAAAATATCTAAGCAAAAAAAAAACGAACGAACAGCCTCGGATGCGGACGGAACCAACGTTGACGAACCACGACCGACTAAGGACATGCCTTCGGACATTCTGAGAATGGCTACATGGAATGTTAGTGGCATGATGATGGCACAAAAGAGAGAGAGGTTCTGGAAGTGTTAGTGAATGCCAGGCTGGATGTATGTGGAATGACAGAGACCAAATGGAAAGGTTCAGATGTGAGAGAGTGGGAGTGTGGAATGGGTGTGTGTGCTGGAGTGAGTGAAGGAACAGCGAGAGAAGGTGCATGTTTGTTTGTAAGTAGCAAATGGAAGGAATGTGTAAGAGAGTATGGGTCTGTGGGTTCAAGGATTGTGTGGGTGAGAATGAAAGTAGGAATACAAACGTGGGTGATTGTATGCGTGTATGCCCCGACAGAGGATATACTTGAAAGAAAGAAAGAGGAGTTCTGGATGAATGTGGAGGCGTGCCTGGAGAAGTTTGACAAGAACGAAAGAATATTTCTGATTGGGGATATGAATGGTAAGGTGGGTGATAGGAAAGTTGAGGGAGTGGTGGGAGGGTGGGGGGTACCATCAGAGGTGAATGGGAATGGTAGTGCACTTGTGGACGTATGTGTGGGGAGGAGGCTGTGGATAGCCAACACCTTCTTCCAACACAGAATGATCCACAGGTACACGTGGAAACGGATGTTGACGATGAAGGATAAGACAGTGGTGGAACGAAAGTCATTGATTGATTATGTATGTGTGGATGAACGAATGAAGAAATCTGTGATGGATGCTAGGGTGTATAGGGGTATTGGAGGGGGTCTGTCTGATCATTATGTAGTGGTAGCTAAGGTTAGGATACAAAAGAAGTGGGTGAGGAGAGCGGGAGGGAGGCGAGAGGAGGGTGGAATGGTGAGGAGGGTGGAGAGGTTGCAGGAGGAGGAAGTCAGGGAGGAGTACAGGAGAGCAGTGGAAAGACGACTAGGTGGGTTCGACCTGGAAGTTATGGAGGAAGTGGAGGAGATGAGCAAGGTGTTTAAGGATGAGATCTGTGCAGCATGTGAGGAGGTGTGTGGAGTGAGGAGAAGAGGGAGGGGAGTGAAAGGTACAGCATGGTGGACAGAAGAGGTAAGAATAGCTGTGGAAGAAAAGAAGAAAGCATATAGAGAGTGGGTTGGGTAGTAGAGGGAATGAAGATTCCGAGAGACAGAAACGAGCGAGGTACGTGGAGAGTAAGAGGGTGGTGAAGAGAGTAGTGAAGGAAAGTAAGAGAAGAGTAGATGAGGAATTTGGAAGGAATCTGAGTGTAAAATGGAGGGAGAGTAAGACACTGTTCTGGAAAGAAGTCAAGAAAGTTAGGGAAGGTAGCAAGGGAAACAGTAAGGGTGTGAAAGATAAAGAATGGGAGAATGCTAGCCGAGAAGCAAGAGAGAGTCGAAAGATGGAGGGAGTACTTCAGTGAGTTGCTAAATGAAAGGAATGAAGAGCCAGCAAACATAGCTGGATATGGTATGGGAGGGAGAAGAAGAGAAGTAGTGGAGGAGGAGGTGGGGATCAGGAGGTCAGAAGTGTGGGAAGCCATGAAAAGAGTGAAGTTGGGAAAAGCACCAGGAACAGATGGAGTGTGTGGGGAAATGTTGAGGTATGGTGGTGAGATAGTGATAGAATGGGTATGGAAAATGTGCAAACTAGCATGGGAGAAGGGGAGTGCACCGATGACTGGAAGACTGGCATAATAGTCCCCCTATATAAGGGCAAAGGGGGAAAGAGGAGTGTGTGGTAACCACCGAGGAATATGTCTTCTAAGTGTAGTAGGGAAGGTATACAGTAGGGTAGTGATTGAGAGAGTGAGAGTGAGAACGGAGAAATGGATAGGCGACGAGCAGGGAGGCTTTAGGAAGGGAAGAGGATGTGTAGATCAGATTTTTACCCTGAATTGTGTTGTGGAGAAGTATCTGGAGAAGAAACAAAAGGTGTATGTTGCCTTTATGGACTTGGAGAAGGCCTATGACAGAGTGGATAGAGAAGGTTTGTGGAAAGTACTTAGAATATACGGAGTAGAGGGCAAGTTGCTGAAAGCAGTGAAGAGCATGTATAAGGGTGCAAAGGCGGCAGTACGTGTGGAGAGTGAGCAGAGCGAGTTCTTTGACCTGAATGTTGGTTTGAAACAGGGGTGTGTGATGTCCCCGTGGTTGTTTACTGTATATATGGATGGAGTTATGAAAGAAATACTATCAAGAGCAGTGGATGTTGGTGTATTGCTGAAAAGGGAGGGAATTGAATGGAAGCTACCTATACTGCTGTTTGCGGATGATACAGTTCTGATGAGTGATAATGAATGGGAGTTGCAGGGTCTGGTAAATGAGTTTGGAACAGTGTGCGAAAAACGGAATTTGAAGGTAAATACGGGGAAGAGCAAGGTTATGGTCTTCGAAAGGGGTGAAGTCACAGAGTGTGAGGTGAAGCTGAACGGTCAGGCTATGGAGATCGTCAACTCTTTTAAGTATCTGGGCAGTGTGTTGAGTAAAGATGGGACTATGGATGAAGAGGTGCGGGAGAGGGTACAACAGGGGAAGAGGGTTGTAGGAACGCTAAAAGCAGTAACAAGAAATAGGGTGGTCAGTATGGAAGTGAAGAAGTCCTTGCATGACAGTGTGGTAATCCCGACACTGACTTACGGAAGCGAAGCATGGACGTTGGTTGAGAGACTCAGACCAAGAGTGAGAGCAGTGGAAAGGAATTACTTAAGGAGTGCGTGCGGAATTACATGGAGGGATAGACAGACTAATGAGGAAGTAAGAAGGAGGTGTGGTGTGGAGGTAGATGTGCTGGAAAGTGTGAAAAGGAACAACTTGAGATGGTTCGGCCATATGGAACGTATGGAAAGCGAGAGAATGACTAAGAGGGTGTACGAGAGCGAGGTGGAGGGACAGAGAGGGAGAGGTAGACCAAATGAGAGGTGGAAGGATGGAGTGAGGAAGTATATGAACGAAGGCGGTGCTGGTTGGGGGGGAGGGGCGTCGACTGACTGGGGACAGAGGTGCATGGGGGAGGTTCGTTCGTGGCCACCCCTTCGGGGATCGCGGCGTCAGGCAATAGATAGATAGTGATATTACACAACCCTGTCGCTGACCTACATTTACCTCAAACCATTCACTGAACTCATTTCCTACTCAAACACACACTCTACTCGCTTCATAAAAACTCTTGACTGCTCTTATAAATGTTTTCCAATTTCATAAATCTTAAGCACCTTCCACATTGCTTCTCGATCCACAAATCATACGCTTTTTCCAAATCCATAAAAGCCCAAAATATCTTATGCTTCTCTAAATACTTCTTGTATAGCTGTCTTATTTCACAAATCTGATCCACACACCCTCTTCCCCTCCTAAACCTCACTGCTCTTCTCCTATTTTACCTTTTGTACCCTTTATCATCCTCTCTATCAACACCCTGCCATACAGCTTTCCAACAACTGATAATAAACTAACACCTCTATAACTAGAACACTCCTGCCGGTCTCCCTTCCCCTTGTACAATGGCACAATACATTCACTCCTCCAGTCTAGTGGTACAATTGACACAACCAAGCACATATCGAATAGTCTCACCTGCCAACCTATTATCACATCTTCACCCTTCTTAATACATTCCACAGCAATACCATCCATACATTCTGCTTTTTCCCACTCTCATTTGTCTTACTGCTTCTTTCCCCTCATTCTTCTCAATCCTTTCATTCATTCCCTACCACCTGGGTGGCCTGGGTAACCTATCTTCATCAACCACTGCTTCAATCACTGCCTCCCTTCCATTTCTTACATTTAGCAAATATACAAAATACTCAACATATCTCTTCCTCACTTGCACTCTTTCCACTACTCTCCATTGCATCTTTCACCGACTCTTCCCTCTTTTGTTCTCCTTTCTTACTCTATTTATCTCCTTCCAGAACATCTTCTTTCATTTCTCAAAATTCTCACTCAATCTTTGACCCCACCTATCATTTGCAATTTTCTTTGCTTCTCTAATCTTCCGTTTCGCCTCTCTCATACCTCAACACTACAATCCTGTAGTACCCTCTCAAACCAGTCTCTTTTCCTCAACTGCCTTTCTCACTGTATCGTTCCACCACTCGCTTCCCTTTCTGATACCTCTGCCTCCTACTTTCCATTTACCACATACCGGTACTGTACTTCCTCTGCGCTTGCTTTCACTCCTTCCATAAACTTTTTCCAATCATCCTCTACTTCTCTCTCTTCCATCCATTTTTCATTTAGTCTTTCCTTGTACTCTCTCTTTTGTATTTTTCTCTAATTCACTAACTTATATTACCTCTCTTACTTCAAGCTTGTCTCCCATTCTCCTGTAACTCCTTAATCTCGGCTTTCCCTCCACCAAGTAATGATCAGACATACCCTCTGCCTCACCTCTCAGCACATTCACATCCAGCAGTCTACACAATCTTTCCCTTGTCACTAACACTTAAATCTATCAACGCCCTCTCTACAATCTCTCCCCTCACAACTCTATGCCAAAATATAGTAAAACAAGAAAATGGATAACATAGCCTTCTATGCAGACGACATAACACTCACATGCACACACCCAAACCCAGACAAACACTTCTCCTTCAACCCTATCTCAACACACTACATGACTAGGGGTGCACCGGGTAGCTTATCCGGCCGGATAGTGCAATTATCCGGTATCCATTATCCGGCCGGATATTTATCTTATCCGGCCAGATAAGCCGGATAATAGCAATAGAAAGAAATAACTTCAATGAAACTTGTACGATGAATACATCTGAGTAATCAAGTTTGATTTAGCAGACACAACCTTGAATGTATGTCCATCATTGAACACTACTGCTCTGACTACTATTATGACTCAACTGACAGATGATACAACAACCCAAGTGGTTGTTGTGGTTGTTGTTATTGTTGTTGTTCCCTAAGCTGCCTGGCCGAACAGCCTCAAGTCCCTGAGGAAGGCCATGGCCACAATCGGGCTTTCCCACAGAGCTCTCATTGAGTGTAGATTGTGTTGTTGGCGTAAGTGGTTGCGTGAAATGCAGTCTTCTATGATGTGTTTAATGGTATGGGGTGCTGTGTTACATCCCGGGCAGGTGTCGACAACGGAGTCATCCAGTCTCTTCTGATAGCTCAGGAGAGCTGGATGGTGTCCGCATCTCAGCCTGGCCAGGTGGACTCTGTCCTCGCGAGGAAGGGAGGATTCGGAAGGATGGATTTCGGGAGGTCGTGCTTGCAGCTGCGTGTTGTCTGTGAGTGAGTGGATGGATCAGTGAGAGATATGAGTATGGATGTGCTTCTGGAAGTTGGTTCGGGGTGGGCAGGGAGGGAGAGAGGACAGTAATTGTGTGTGATACCGTGTGCTGGGTGTCGTTTTGATATTTCTTGGTGTCTGTGGGTGTGTTGCCATGTAGTTTAGTGGATGGTCCTGGTTCGTGGAGGCTGCTGCCAAGAATTGAGTGCCTCTCATGTCCAGATGGTCTTTGACTTTGAGGATTTTGGTTTCTTGATGTAGGTGATCTGTGGGTGCAGTAGCTGTGCAGCCTGTAATGATCTTCAGGGCTTTGTTTTGAATAGTCTGTAAGGTCTTATGTGTTTCAGCTAGGTTAGAAGCCCAGGCTGGGCTTGCGTATTCCATCACTGATCTTATGTATTGTTTATATACTGTGGTGGTGGTTTCATTGTTGTGTCCAAATTTTGTGTGAGCAAGTGACCTGAGGGCGTTAAGTCTGGGTGTCAGTTTCTTTTTAATGTTTGTGGTGTGCTGTTTGAATGTCATATGAGTATCATATGTTACTCCTAGGATTTTGGGTGTGTGTGTATGTGTTAGGGGTGTGTTGTTTATGGTGAGTTGAGGGATATAATTATTAGAGTTCTCCTGTCCAGCTTGTGAGCAGGGTTGCGGTGGATTTGGCTGGGGCTAGATTAAGTCTGTTCGTAGTGCATCAGCCATGTAGTGTGTTAAGATAGGGTTGAAGGAGATCTGTTGCTCTTTTTGGGTCATGGTGTGTGCATGTGAGTGTTATGTGATCTGCATAGGAGGCTAAGTATATTTGGGGCGTATTGGGTGTAGTTATATCGTGCATGTACAGATTGAAGAGTGCGGGCGATAGGACGGATCCTTGTGGGACTCCGTTTGGAAAGTTTCTGATTCTAGATGACTGACCGGCAAAAGATACGTGTGCACATCTGCCTGCTAGGAAGTTGGCCAGCCACCTTTTTGTGTTGTTGTGCATGTTTGTGTTGTAGATTTTGTTTGTTAGGTTGTGGTGGGGGATGGCATCGAAGGCTTTACTAATGTCGAGTGTGGCTAATAGTGATCTGTGTGGTGGTCTAGCTGAGTTGATGTCGTCAAAAGCTCTTTGTGTAAGGTCTGTGAGAAGAGTGTTTGTGGAGTGCATGTTGTGTTGGAGCTAGGGGTAGGTCGGGTGTAATTAGTTGTAATACTAGGCGTTCCATGACTTTGGAGGGGGTGCAAAGGAGTGTGATGGGGCGGTGCGAGGAGGGTAGCGTGGGGTCTTTGTTGGGTTTGGGGAATGTGGTGATGATGCCATGCTTCCAAATGTCTAGTATTGTGTTGTGTGAATAACTGTAGTTTGATATGTTAGTGAGTGCTTGTATGCCTTGTGGTCCCACGTGTCTGAGGTGTATGTTGCTTATGTTGTCTAGGCCACAAGCGGGTGAGTGCTTGAGATTGTTGATGATATGCTTTGTCTGGTGATTGGTGAAGTGGTACAAACAGTTTCCTGTATTGGACCTGAAGTGAACATATTCAGATTGCAACTTCTATTTTTTCTCTGTCTTTCCTCTAACATCTTCCCTTCTTCAACGCCAAGACGTCGGCCTGGTTTGTCGACAACCTCGACACAGACAAAGGGCTGGTACTACAAAACCAAACAGATAACCTCATCATCCTTAACGACATCCATCAACATACCCATATTCCTCACCAAGCCCTCTATAACCCATCATCTCCAGACATCACCTTTTGCTCCCCAGAACTCGCCCCCACAACATCCTGGAGGGTGGTCAGAACCTTAGGCTCTGACCACCTCCCGATCATTATCACCACCAAAACCAGACTCACCCCAGCTAGCCACAAACACACATACACCAATTATAAAAGAGCTAACTGGGAAGCATTCACAAATGAGACAGAACAACACTTCACAACTCTAAACAGTACACCCATCACTAACATCAACAATGCTGTACACATACTCAATAAAACTATCCAAAATGCTGACAAGAAACACATTCCAAGAGGTAACAGAAAAAGACACAACCCCAACTTCACACCAGAAATTCAAAACCTCATCAGACAACGCGACACACTGAAACACTCCCCAGCACCCCACACACAAGACATCACACAACAAATTCAAGCACTCAACACCCAAACTAACAACAAAATACAAGAACAACAAAAACTATATTGGAATAACTTCCTACAAACACTTGATCACAAAACAAACCCCAAAAAACTCTACAAAACACTAAACAGCATCACACTTTCCAACAGCAACACAACACAATCACATGCTGCAATCACAATAACAGACTCTACTCCTTCATGTAAACAACAAGCAAACACTCTCATCAATCACTTTTCACATGTCAGCCATCTAAACCTCACAAAGACGACCGACGTCTCATCCGACGTAAGAGACAATTCCCCACAGACCCTGACTATACACCCTTCACCAATCACCAGACAAAGCATATCATCAACAATCTCAAGCACTCACCCGCCTGTGGCCTAGAAAACATAAGCAACATACACCTCAGACACCTGGGACCACAAGGCATACAAGCACTCACTAACATATCAAACTACAGCTATTCACACAACACAATACCAGACATTTGGAAGCATGGTATCATCATCACATTCCCCAAACCCAATAAAGACCCCACGCTACCCTCCTCGCACCACCCCATCACACTCCTTTGCTCCCCCTCCAAAGTCATGGAACGCCTAGTATTACAACTAATTACACCCGACCTACCCCTAGCTCCAACACAACATGGCTTTAGGCCACTGCACTCCACAAACACTCTTCTCACAGACCTTACACAAAGAGCTTTTGACGGCATCAACTCGGCTAGACCACCACACAGATCACTATTAGCCACACTTGACATTAGTAAAGCCTTCGATGCCATCCCCCGCCACAACCTAACAAACAAAATCTACAACACAAACATGCACAACAACACAAAAAGGTGGCTGGCCAACTTCCTAGCAGGCAGATGTGCACACGTATCTTTTGCCGGTCAGTCATCTAAAATCAGAAACTTTCCAAACGGAGTCCCACAAGGATCCGTCCTATCGCCCGCACTCTTCAATCTGTACATGCACGATATAACTACACCCAATACGCCCCAAATAAACTTAGCCTCCTATGCAGATGACATAACACTCACTTGCACACACCATGACCCAAAAAGAGCAACAGATCTCCTTCAACCCTATCTCAACACACTACATGGCTGGTGCACTACAAACAGACTTAACCCTTAAAGAGCGGCGCTCGACTTAAGTCGTGCACCAATTTGCAGCAAGTTAGGAGCATTATTAAGGCTTTTAAAGGGTTAAAATAGAGTGCAAATGGCCGGGAGAGCAGCGGGCCAGACAGCCGACTCCCAGGGCTTACCGCCGCCCATTAACTCATGTTCCCTGTGTTCTCGAGAGGCCGGCAGTGTAGCCAGTAGTGAGCATAGCTGGGAAAAATATACCGATATATGCTAAACTTCCATGTTCGTGGCACCACTGCAAGAGAACCACGAGTGCTACGTAGCTCGTTCTGGTCTCATTTTGAAGCTTTTAGTGCCTAGTTTTTTGCTAAATAATTGTTTTTTCATGCAGATGCTTGATTTATCATGCAGGAGGGCCTGAATATGCCCAAATGAGCCCAAAACACCCCGCTAGACAAGGGTTAATCTAGCCCGAGCCAAATCCACCGCAACCCTGCTCACAAGCTGGACAGAACACGAATACATCCATCAACTCACCATAAACAACACACCCCTAACACATACACATACACCCAAAATCCTAGGAGTAACATATGATACTCATATGACATTCAAACAGCGCACCACAAACATTAAAAAGAAACTGACACCCAGACTTAACACCCTCAGGTCACTTGCTCACACAAAATTTGGACACAACAAAGAAACTACCACCACAGTATATAAACAATACATAAGATCAGTGATGGAATACACAAGCCCAGCCTGGGCTTCTAACCTAGCTGAAACATATCATAAGACCTTACAGACTATTCAAAACAAAGCCCTGAAGATCATTACAGGCTGCACAGCTACTGCACCCACAGATCACCTACATCAAGAAACCAAAATCCTCAAAGTCAAAGACCATCTGGACATGAGAGGCACTCAATTCCTGGCAGCAGCCTCCACGAACCAAGACCACCCACTAAACTACATGGCAACACACCCACAGACACCAAGAAATATCAAAACAACACCCAGCACACGGTATCACACACAATTATTGTCCTCTCTCCCTCCCTGCCCACCCCGAACCAACTTCCAGAAGCACATCCATACTCATATCTCTCGCCAATCCATCCACTCACTCACAGACAACACGCAGCTGCATGCACGACCTCCCGAAATCCATCCTTCCGAATCCTCCCTCCCTCGCGAGGACAGAGTCCACCTGGCCAGGCTCAGATGCGGACACCATCCAGCTCTTCTGAGCTATCAGAAGAGACTGGATGACTCCGTTGTCGACGCCTGCCCGGGATGTAACACAGCACCCCATACCATTAAACACATCATAGAAGACTGCATTTCACACAACCACTTACGCCAACAACACAATCTACACTCAATGAGAGGTCTGTGGGAAAGCCCGATCATGGCCATGGCCTTCCTCAGGGACTCGGGGCTGTTCGGCCAGGCAGCTTAGGGAACAACAACAACAACAACAACAACAACAACAACAACATCTTCCCTTCTTGCTGGAAGTTTGCCCTCACTCAACCTGTCCGACAGAAGGGTAACAGCTCTCAATCCTCCATGTGTTGTCCAATTGCTCTCATTTTCAAATTGCTCTCATCTCTAAATTTATTTAATTTACTCTTAATTCAAAATTTCTTAAGCATTTGTGAGCATTGGACGTGAGGCCGGAACCGCACTTTGTGTGGAGCCCTTGGTCTTTTATTTTATTTTATGTATGTACAGTATGAATGTATTCCCATAATCTTCTTTCAGATTGACAGTACGGTATGGTTTCCATAAATGGCGCTCTACTGGTGATCTCCTTTCTTATCTTATTATATCTTGGTCATCCTCCTTTCGGGACTTCGGTGAGACCAATTCTACTGCGCAAGAAATATTGAAAGCCTTCTTTAGAGTCTGGCACAAATCATATATTTCTAAACTTATCTCCTTCGGCTTCTATTCCTCTACCTGTGCCTTTATCTCTAATTTCGTTACTGACCGTTCCATAGCTGCGGTTGCTCACTTCCTCAACCTATCAACTCCAGTGTTCCTCAGAGCTTTGTCCTATCTCCAGTTCTATTTCTAATATTCATTAATGATCTTCTCAACTGTACCTCCAGTCTTATCCAGTAATATGCTGATGACTTTACCTTACACTATTCAACTAGTTTTCTATAATGTCCCACAATGCAATCCCTCCAAAACTAATGTGATGAGACCATAGTATGCCTATCTTCTGATCTGTCAACTATTTCCGATTGAGGCCGAGAAAACGTTACTTTCATTGCTTCCAAAACCCAATTTCTCCATCTATCTACCAGTTACAATCTTCCACACGACTATCCCTTCCTCTTCAACAACACACAAATCAACCCTTCGTCTTCTCTCATTATTCTTGGTGTCTCTTTTTCTTCTGACATTTCTTGGAAAGTCCATATCACCACTCTTACTAAAAACAGCTTCCCGGAAGGTGGCTGGGCTCTCTTTACTCCGACATAGATTCTTGCTCTGTACAGGGGCACAGTGCTCCCATGTATCGAGTACTGTTCGCATGTGTGGGGAGGTTCCACCCATACCACACTTCTCGAAAGGATACAATTAAAAGCATTACGTCACATCAACTCACACGCCGCAACGTTGCATCTCTCTCACTCTTCTACCGCGATTACAATAATCAGTGTTCTTCATAGCTATCTCAGTGTATACCTCCTCCCTTACAGAGAGGGGGGCACCTGCCTTTTAACACATTGCCACCCCTATTCTGTCCAACTCTCTAACCCAAGAGTGAACTGATTTTCCCAGTCTCTCTTCTACTTAATAAGTAAACTCTGGAACTCTCTCCCTCAATCTATCTTTCCCTCCTCCTATGACAGACTGCTTCAAGCTCCGTGCGTTAAGATATTTGACTAACGTACCGTACCTTGATTTTTTTTTTGGGGGGGGGGGGGGATTCAGTATATATTTACTCTATGGAGGTGAAAATCCAGAAATGGAAATAAAAATTCCTAAATTTTACTGACATCCAAATTGGCATGAATGCAAGACTGGAGACTGGAGGATCTAAAAATATAATCGTATGTTTCAGACAAGTGTTAGGCCGAGATGTGGGCACCATCCAGCTCTTCTGAGCTATCAGAAGAGGCTGGATGTCTCCGTCGACGACACCTGCCCTATATGTAACACAGCACCCCATACCATTAACCCCTGGTTCCCAGAAGGGCTCTCAGGCACCCATTACAAACTAGGGCCCGAAACACGGATGGGCTCTTGAGCACCGTAAGCTTGAAAGCCTATAAGCTTGTTTTGAAAGCCGTGCGTCCGACGCATGTAAACACAGCCGGTCGGAGCGACGCCGCGCACCTCCAAACATAAGAAAAAGATCGGAGTTTGTTATTGTGTGGTCTGCTAAGACAGATTTAGTGTTGAAAAGTGTGTCATATTGCTAACATCGCCTCGAAACTCTCTCCACGGAAATCGTCATCACAACTGAACCAGTTGACTTAGAGAGCTCTACTCAACGCCAGTCTACAGGTACGAAACACATCTACGTTTGGAGATGCGTGGGAATTCGGTAGCAGTTAAAATAACAAAGATACGGTAGCCTATTAAAGATATTTTTCGACCAGATCGCCCGGGTTTCGGGGATATCTTATAGAATGGTAGCCTATTAACCCTCCAGCCCCGGGGGCTATAGCTCGCGACTGTGCTGCTGTACCGGGGGTTTTGACGATTTTTGGCCTATGTTAACTACTCTTTAAGTGAATGAATATGGCATGTAATGTTGTGAATAAAAAAGAATAATGTTCCACAAACCTTCCTCTGTCGAATGGCGTTGAGTAGAGGTCTCTAGCCCCTCTGGTTGCATAATGGTGAGCGTGGGAAGACGAGTGCTTTTTTATGCGGTAAATTCTTCCCGCGTTCGAAAGCGTCGCCCCGGCCATGGCTACGACGCACCTAGCCGCTCGCCGCGCCAAAGTATTTATCTCCCTTAGACGATTTTAGTGTTTGATATTGAGAATGTGATGTTTATTTGATATTTTCTAGTTATTTTGAGGCCAATTATATAAAATATGTTTATTAGGGTATCACTGTCACTGATATTGCTAATTTTCACTCGATACCGTACATTTTATTAGTAATTGAGGTAGGTTATTGTTGTATTAGGCACTGATTATTCGTTATCACAGGTGTTTATTATACTTTGGCCATCAAATATTAGGTCTTGTGTCACTTTCACTTTGACAAATATGCTTTAGAGAGTGTCACTGTCACTGATAATGCTCATTTTCACTCGATACCGTACATTTTATTAGTAATTGAGGTAGGTTATTGTTGTATTAGGCACTGATTATTCGTTATCACAGGTGTTTATTATACTTTGGCCATCAAATATTAGGTCTTGTGTCACTTTCACTTTGACAAATATGCTTTAGAGAGTGTCACTGTCACTGATAATGCTCATTTTCACTCGATACCGTACATTTTATTAGTAATTGAGGTAGGTTATTGTTGTATTAGGGCACTGATTATTCGTTATCACAGGTGTTTATTATACTTTGGCCATCAAATATTAGGTCTTGTGTCACTTTCACTTTGACAAATATGCTTTAGAGTGTGTCACTGTCACTGATAATGCTAATTTTCACTCGATACCGTACATTTTATTAGTAATTGAGGTAGGTTATTGTTGTATTAGGCACTGATTATTCGTTATCACAGGTATTTATTATACTTTGGCCATCAAATATTAGGTCTTGTGTCACTTTCACTTAGTTATATGATTTGTAAACGTTTTATATACAATTTATTGTGTCTTTTTTCACTGATTTATATATTTCTATAGGTTCTAATCATATGAATGTCACTTGGTATATACATATGTGTCACTTTCACATATTATTATGGTGGAATTGTATTTGTATCAATTTTCTCATAATACTTGACTTTTGTATTACAATAAATTGGTTTTCTTCCACTTTTTGCCTATATATAATTATAGTGTACATATTGTCATTTTATTTGGCAATTTCAGTATGATTATTAGAACTCCAGCTTGGAGTGGTAATCAAAGAAGCACTCAACAGCACAGAGTGCCACCTTGCACGTCACACACTCCATGGTTGACTTTTTACCTGGGTTCGGCCTCACCCTGCTGTTGTAGCAGACATGGCACCGCTTCTGCTGTGTTCTTCCTGATTCATTCTGAGGCAGGAAACCAAGCCTGTGCCTAAGCAAGTATTGACCAGACTGCAAGCGGTCGAGAACGGCGGGCCCAGGATGTGCCACTGCCCTCTGTGGCGTAGCATACTTCTCCAGGAGCTCCGTCAACACCTGCTTTTGGAACCTCCGCAGGCTATTGAACTTCAGGGGTGGGTTCTCATTCCGAAGCCTGTATATATTGTAGGCATTCAGAACTGACATGTCCACCATATGCAGAAAGAACTTTTTGTACCATCTGCACGAGGTACGCAGGCAGTCAATGAAGCCTATCTGCATGTCGGACTTGTCCACCAGCCTCATGTTGATGTTGTAGTCCAGGACAGCATCGGGCTTGGTCACCCTGGCCTGGGTGCGGCGATCCACCTTGCCAGTCTCCACCATTTCCCCCTTGTGGATGGTGCTCAGGAGGTTGACCTTCCGCTGGTCGTGCCAGTGGATAGCCAGAATGGGCCCCGACTTCTTCTTGAAGACATCACCTTTTTTGGTCTTTGGAGGGAAAGGTGGCATGCCATTCCTTTTCCCTCGTACTGTGCCTACAGTCCCCGTCTTGCGCTCATGCAGGTACTGTGAGAGAGTGGGGGACGTGTAATAATTGTCCGTGTAGAGGACGTGATTCTTATGGAAGTAGCGGTCCATCATGGCTTGCACCACTGCTCCGCCAAAGCCAATGAGGGGGTCCACAAGCAAGTCCCCTTCCTTCCCACTGTAGACCAGGAAGTCCAGGACATAGCCAGTTTGGCAGTCGCACAGCACAAAGAATTTTATGCCAAAGCGATGTCTTTTTGAGGGGATGTACTGCCGGAAGCTGAGTTTTCCCCGGAACAGCACAAGAGACTCGTCAATGACGACCTTGCGGAAGGGCTTGAAGTAGGAGGTGAAGCGTTCTCGCATCATCTCGTACAACGTCCTAATCTTCCACAGCTTGTCTGGGGGGTGGACGTCAAGGTTGGTGACAAGATGGAGCGCTGCGAGGATATCAAGGTACCGGTCGCGAGCCATATATTTCCCGAAGGCAGGGGTGGAAATCAGATCATTGGTGATCCAATAGTCAGGCAACCTATGCTTCTTGACATGAGGCATTAGCATGGTGAGTGCCAGGAACACCATGAATTCTTTATGAGTCACTGGGGTCCACTTCCTCATGTGGCCCTTGGTCATCTTGCCCAAAAAGTGGACCTGGTATTGGTGCTGCTTATTTGTCTCTTTGACAACATAGCCTACCACCTCCTCATCAAAGAAGGCCTCAAATAGTTCGTGTGGTGGAGCATTGGGGCCTGCAGGAAAATTGGGGGTAATGCCTGAACCCTCCAGTACCTCATCAAAAGCTGGCACATCAGGGTTGTATCCATCCCCATCAACTACGTCTTGCCACTGAAAAACGTAGAATGGGTCTTGTCTACGCTGACGAGGAGCTCCAGCTGGTGGCCCAGCACGCCCACAGCCAACTCGGGAGGCGCGCGCCCTAGGGCGGCGAGGGCGTCGGCCAGGGCGGCGGGCAGCACGACGGGCAGCACGACGCCGGGCCAAGCGGGTGGGTCGAGGGTCGTCGATGTCCATATATTCATCGTCAGAGTGGTCAACTTGCCCTGACGCTGGACCTATGTAATCATGGCCAGAGTCTTCAGAGAGGTGCCCTTCATCATCAGTGTCCCCCACATAATCTGGCGGGGAACCAGTGATGCGTGGGCGGCGTGCGGGTGGGCGAGGTGGGGAAGGAGTGGCAGGTGAGGCTGTGTCCCCCCGAGGTCCCGGGCTCCTTGGCCTGCGACGAGTGACAGAAAGCAATGATTCACTTTCACTAGGCCCAGGTATTGGTGATGCGAGCTCAAAGACTTCTGCAGGAAGACATGTTGAAGGCGGGAGAGGTGGGGAGGACCGTGGGGAAAGTTGCGGGGACGTATGGCTGGGGCCGGCCGGGGTGGACGCCGCCGCGGGAGCCTCGAACAAAACTCTCTTACTTTTCTTAATTTTCTTCGTATATTTTCTACCCTTCCCCTTTTCGGCAACAGTATGTCTCCTGTCGGGGGACCTAGGAGGCAAATAGGCCGAAAGTGGGGGGTCCTCAACCCTTGGCAATGGTGGGGGTGGTGGGGAAGAATGCGGGGCATCCGGGTCATCTTGGGTGGCGTGGGTAGATAAGGGAGACAATGGCGGTCGAGAAGGGTCACCACGCTGACTCTCACTCACAGCCTCATCCTCACCAAGTATTTTTGCTTGTTCCCTAGCTGCCGCGGCCGCCTTCTCAAGTATTTTTTGCTTATACAAATGTAGCTTGAAAGGCGATTTACCTGGGGAAGGGCTTGGAGTCGTGTCACTTATGCGAAATTTGGTGAGTGACCTTGAACTCTCCCACTCACTTACTCTCCCAAGTTCACTGTCTTTAGGTAAACCAGCTTCCCCAATAAATGGTACATCACCTACATCACTCTCATCACTGTCAATTTCTCTCGCAAATCCCAGGAATTGCTCTTCTTTCTCACTCTGATGGCCATAATCACTCGACTTATAATTACTCGAGTCGTCACTGACTTCATCATCAACAATATGCTTGGCATCAGCTCGCTCATAAAGTCTCAAAGTCGTCTCAATACCTCCGGGAGATAACACATTTAGGCGATGGCGTCGGGGTAAGGCGCGACGAACTAGCAAGGGCGTCGTAGGAAGCACGATGTCGGACACAGCGGAATCACTATTTGGCGTACTGTCCATGATGGCGTCGGGGTAGATACTGTTGTTGTGGCGTCGTTTACGCCGGGTGGCGCCACCTACCGTCCCATGATACCAAAATTTACGCGCGGCTTTCGAAAAGCAAGCATGCAAGCAAGGGGCGTTCAAGAGGCCATCCGGGTTGCGCGGGCCGAGGTTGTTATGGGCGTTCAAGAGCCCATCCGGGTTGGAGGGGTTAAAGATGTTTTTCGGCCAGATCGCCCGGGTTTCGGGGATATCTTATAGAATGCGTAACCGGTCTGTGAGGGTTAAACACATGTAGAAGACTGCATTTCACATAATCTACACTCCTTGAGAGCTCTGTGGGAAAGCCCGACCGTGGGCATAGCTTTCCTTAGGGACTCGGGGCTGTTCAGCCAGGCAGCTTAGGGAACGACAACAACAACATATCTTAGTTATAATAATAGGTAAAGTAAACAACTTATAAATCCTAACATTACTAAATTTGCTAGACAGTACTAGCTTAATTTTATTTATCTATGTGAAAGGATAAAAGGTTTAGATTGCCTATGGCTAGTATGCCTTCAGATTGAAAAATTTAAAGTACTGTACTTTGGAGCGGTTGGCACTGGTTGCAAACTATTGGTTGAAAATAGAATACTGGTTCAGATACTGTGTGTGATTGGGCTAAAAAATGGTTGAAAGCTGTAAGATCATGAACGGTGTGTAGTACTGTATAACAATAGCTCCAGCTCGTGATTGACAGATTCTAAATTAGCTATAAGTTGATATGTGGCATATTAGTTAACAGGCTCAGCTCACAACCAAGAGAACTCAAGTTCGATTCCTGAGCAGGACGATATAAATAATCAGTCTCCTCACACCCGATGCATCTGTTCACATAGCAGTAAATAGGAACCAGGAGTCAGTGAACATTTGTGATATCCTATCTAGGGAGGCAAACTGTGGTAACATGGATAATTGCATTACCGTAGTTAAAGTGTAACAGGTTGGGTAACTACTCACAATTAGTCAAGCAGACGACAAAAGCTCAAGGGGAGAGAAAGGTCATTTCCGTTTCTCTCCCCTCGAGCTTTCGTCGTCTGCTGGACTAATTGTGAGTAGTTTTTCTCTCCTCTTTTTATGTTTTTCCCCTTCTATTCTTATTCTGTCCCATTCGGTTGTCCTCGGGTAGCCTATATCAAATGCCTCCCTGGCCTGGCTAGGTATTAGGCTCCTGACCTGATTTGTCTCTTCGGTCGCTGCTGTGATCGAGCTGACTCGATTCCCCTCAGTAGTGCAGTTGTATTTTGCATCTCACTGTTATTTTTTTCTACCTTCGACCTGATCTCTCATTCTTTGCCCTGATCAATTCTTGGTTGGTGTTGCAGTGTAGCAGTTCTTACCTCATCCTTCGGCCCTGCCCTATAAGAGCTCTGCTGTGGAGCTCATATGGTCCGGCTGAACTGGTGAAATGGCGAGAAATGTCTCGGTGTCTTCACCCTCCTCGATTTGTTCCCCTCCTGTCCTTCCTTATCTATCTTGACTTGATTAGTTATATATCTTGATCGAATCCTTCGGGCCAGCCCTATGAGAGTTCTTTTGTGGAGCACACTCACAACAGGCTCCCAAAGGGTTAAGATAAGGAGATGAACTCTGTGGTAAAGCTTAACCTAGCCTAAGCCTGTGAACATTACTGTAGTTACAAGACAAGACAATACTGTACTGTATTCACCTGAAGTGTGTTTCCCTTGAGATGCTCCTGGTAAAAGTGGTGATGTTTTTCTGTCTTGAAGTGGTCGAGTGCTTCAGAGGCTTCAGTAAACACGGTTTTGGGACAAACAAGACACATATATCTGAAGTCTCTGGTTATATTCTGGCACTCTGAAACTGAGAGGTTCTACGTTAGCTATATTAAAATACTGTAGGTTTAACCCTGGGAGGGCAGATATTTTGAAAAAATTTCATAATCTTCAACCCATTTTTTCATTCTAAAAGTAGAAGTTAGAGATGAAATTAAGTACAGTAGCTCAATATATTAGGCCTAATTTTAGCTGCAAATAGACACCCCAAGAAATCCTACATAGATTTGTTTATCTTCCTGTAGTGATAAGTTAAAATAAGTACTTGAGGCTTTTTGGGCCAAAGGAAAGGCATGACTAAGGATTTGAGGCATGACAAACTATCACAGATGACCTCTGTCGAGTGCGGCTGAGGCATACTAAATGTGCGAGTGATTCTCTGCCCTTCCAGAAGACACCTAAGGAAAGAGCAAAGGTTTGAAATAAAGTTTACTTCAACATCCCTTTAGGGGTTAATAGCTGTGAATAAAATATTTAATTATAATGTAAAACTTGCAAAATAAACAAACCAAAACAGGGACGACACAATATGAAGACAATATCACTATGTGGAAATTATATAGCATAATACATTTTTGTATATAAGAACACAAAACAAAGGTAAAAGAGCTTTGACAATTATGATTGGATTAGAATGATAAAATATGACACAAAAAAAACATACAAACATTAAAAAACAAAAAATACAATAAAAATACCAATAATAATAACATAACTAACCTGATGTACATCCTGGATCATAAATCACAACTGGTTCACCATTCTTAGTATGCTTCATTGTCTTTAGGATATCCTTCAATATCTCTGTTATGCCAGCCGTATTCCCTGGGGGATAAATAACTAATTAACATAGGGTTTTACAGATTAAGGGGAGGCAGACCGTTTGTTTGGTCTATTAATTCAATTATTCATATATTGTTTAAATTTCCTCCCTAGACCTCTATCAAGCTTAGAGGTCTAGACCCCCCTAGACCCCCCTTCAAGATAAATTTGTACATTTTTCGGCCGAGGGCCGATTCCTCTTAAAATTGCAAGCTCGCTTTCGCTCGCCAGGAAATAATCGACACCTAAATGGCACGAAGGGTCTTAAAATTGACAACGAAATGGGGCGAAAGGTGTTAAAATCGCCAAACGTCTTATCTCAAAACTAGTGGGGCTAAACATTAGGGAGAAGGGGGTCCAGAAAAACGGTCTGCCTCCCCTTCAGTACGCAGGGTAGCAAACAACACCATTCAAACCCTGACCAAAAATGTCCTTCATTTTAGTCATTATTATTATTATCTGTACAAAGTTACCGTTATGCTTAAGGAAGGCATCCAATTTTTACTTATAGTGTGTCGGTGAATTTCGGGACTATAAGAGCTTTAGAGTGGTACTTCACAATTGAAAATCAGTCAATTAGTTTTTTAGTTATGTACAAATTAGTGGCTAATTAGTACCAAATTAGTACAGTACCACTACTAAAAAATCTATCTTGTCCTACAAAATCCTATGCATCATAATTTTGTAGTATTCCATCTACTCACAGGTGGCGTTTCTTTAATTTAGCCGAGAACTTATTTTATTATTACAGTACAGTAATTATGAAATTAGGCAATTAGTTAATTAGGTGATTTTTTGGTTCTATTTTGTTCAAATTGGATGACATGCTGTTACCAAAAGGGGAGTTGTAAAAAAATAATGTTCAGACGTTTTATAAAACTTTTCATCCTCTTTCAATTGGTATATGAATTATTCTCATACGACCAATAGTTTCAGATCCTATATGCTTTAATTTAGTTTATTCAAGTACATTGGGGTTTGTTGTTGTTGTTGTTGTTGTTCCCTAAGCTGCCTGGCCGAACAGCCAGGGGTTTGTAATTGATGATTAATGTTAAGAACGGGGTGTTACTTATTTCTATAGGTTCAGGAACTTGTATAGCGAGGTCGGTCCTTAGTGATCTTGGCCCCAATCAATGTTCTTTCCTCTCACTAAAACATTACACTTTCCATAATGCAGTTTGGTCTGAGTACATGATTAGAATGATATCCAAAATTTGAAAATAGATATTAATCGTGATCGTGTACTCAGCTTTTTAACTGTGTTGGTCGTATAATGGTTTAGGTGCTTAGGTTCTGGGTGTGGTGTCCCGAGTTTGAATCCCGGAAGGACCATATGCTTTCATTAGTTTATTCAAGTACATTGGGGTTTGTAATTGATGAAGCGCTTGTGAATCCTCGAAGGAGGAGAACGGGCACTATATAAGTAACACCAGACGATTATTATTATTATTATTAATGTTAAGAACACGGTGTTACTTATTTTCACTCTTTCGTACTAAAAAAACAATTACAGTACAGAAGTGCCAGGATTACGGTAGCGAGGAAAACGAAAGCGCGGGGTTTTACTGTATAATGTAAATTTCACAAAATATTTTACTTCTATATGTCTATTTTTAGAGATATCGAGTGGTGATGCATTACCCACAAACATTTGAGATAACCTCTATTTTTATATATTTACAGTATAAGTGGATTTCAGCTGAAATACTTTGGAGCCATGAAGAGAGATGTTCAATGGTGATTTTGCAATATATTATAACTTGCAAAATAAACAAACCAAAACTGGGACGACACAAGATAAACGCCAAAGAACTAATCAAAATTGCTATGTGGAACTAACGCTTAATAAAATAAAATTTTGAAATAAAAGAACACAATCCACCAAATAGGGTGTACATCAGTACATGAGCTACTCAATCTGGTTCCCAAGCAACTAATCGTACATATAACAATGCAGTATAGTCATGTTCAAGGAATTAGTCAATTTGGGAAGTCAGGGACGTTCTGGTAATTTTTACTAAATTCTGCATGAATAAAGAAACTACAATTTATATCAAATTTTTTATTTGCAATTTGACGTGACTATATTTTATGCAGATATTTAATGGGTAACCATTTTTACCTTCAATTTTTTTAGATGCCACCCTAAATTTAGTAGCTCTAATTATGTTTTTGGAAGTGACAGAATGAAGAACACCATGCAATTTCTTGTTAATTTTCCTGTATTCCATCTCGCACTCAATCTAGTCTCAAAACAACATTGCCTCGGTTTGACATCCTGCATATTAATAAAGCATGAGACGTAGGGGGGAAGGGGAGATGGTTGGAGATGTTTGTGGGTGGGGGAAGTAGGGAGAGGCTTGGGGATGTGCAGTAAAGGCTGGGGATGGATCCTAGTTCATCACTAGGCTGATAGGGTGGCTTAGGGCCCGGCAAAAATTTGATTGCACGACGTGAAACCTGAAAACGCGTATAGATGTCACCCAAGATTGTGGTACAGAACTCTGTTGACTCAAATACGCATCAGCCGGGGTTTGTGGGTTTATAATAATGGGACTTCAAACAATTTAGGTTTTATATAATATTGGATGACAAACTATTACAGCAAGTTTTTCAGACAATTTCATTATATAATTAATGGATGCCATTGTACTGCATAATCTGGAACATCAGCTGCTGGAGTACAAGACTATTAAAGAATAATTTGAGAAATAGAAACATACCCCCTTCCTGTAATTCATAAGTAGGGAAGTGCTCTGGGAATTCCTCCAGGTCAGTTGCTTCACTTTCCAGCATGTTCTGGAAAAAATAAATCAATAAATAATAGGAAATATATTATATACGGTATATACATACCGGTATATAGGCTACATGAGTCCCGCAATGTTCGCAGATTCCCTTATTCTCGGTTGGCTCGTAGAGTATATTAATGTACATATATATATATATATATATATATATATATAATAAAAATAACAGTTAGAAATGGTTTGAATCAGCCGCGTATGCCAAATGTTCAATTACTGCCCGCCCGCCAGTCCAGAAGTACTGTAATGTATAACATCTGACGTGAAGCCATTGATTTTGGGGGCTGATGAGTGATTAGTGCTTCTGAATGCTTGTGTGCTTACCTTTTGTGGGGCAAACTGTTAAATGTGTTCTTCTCCTGTCACCTTTTTTTACTTTCTTGTGTCTCTTGCTGATCCTCCCTACACCTTGTGGGAGTAAGGGCTGGCTACTGACTGACTAAATAACCACATAAATATAGTTTCATTGCCGGAGCAAAATTTGCTACCACTAAAACTTTTGTCAGAACAGGTTGTACAGTACATTGCTTAAAATGCATTAAAAGTACTTATAAACGATATTGTGATACCATCAAGAAAAAACTGGCATTAATTATTATTGGAGTGTTGATAATTCATTAGAAGTTATTGATAAAAATCATCATCGTAAAATCAATCTATCTACAGTATCTATCTATTATAATGTAAAACTTGCAAAATAAACAAACCAAAACGTATACAAACACAGTAAAAAGACAAAACAACTAATCAAAATCGCTATGTGGAAACAACGCTGAACTCTTGGAACCCGGAAGAGCTCTTAACCCTTAACCCTCCAGCCCCGGCTATGTATTATATATATATTCCTCGAAATCCGGGTGTTTTGGCCGAAAAACGTCTAGGCTAGGCTACCGTATATTCGTTAATCAGACTGCTTCCCGCATTCCCGCGCATCCCCAAGCGTAGCTGTGTTATTTACCTGTAAAATGGCATTAAGTAGAGCTCTCTAAGTCAACTGGGTGAGCTGTGATGATGATTTCATTGGAGATAACTTTATGGCCAAACCAGCCACTTTACACCACTTTTCGATACTGAACAACAACATACAGGCACACACGAACAAGCGACGCTCTCCTTCTTGTGGCCGGAGATGCGGAGCGTCGGTCCAGCCGGCTGTTGTTTACATGCGTCGGACCGACGCCTCGCACAGCAAGCTCACAGGCTGTGACGTCATGGGTGTTTAAGTGGGTGTACAAGAGGTCATCCGGGTTGCCTGGGCCAAGGTTTTTATGGGTGTACAAGAGGGCATCCGGGAAGGAAGGGTTAAAGAGCGGCGCTCTACTTAAGTCGTGCACCAATTTGCAGCAAGTTAGGAGCATTATTAAGGCTTTTAAAGGGTTAAAATAGAGTGCAAATGGCCGGGAGAGCAGCGGGCCAGACAGCCGACTCCCAGGGCTTACCGCCGCCCATTAACTCACGTTCCCTGTGTTCTCGAGAGGCCGGCAGTGTAGCAAGTAGTGAGCATAGCTGGGAAAAATATACCGATATATGCTAAACTTCCATGTTCGTGGCACCACTGCAAGAGAACCACGAGTGCTACGTAGCTCGTTCTGGTCTCATTTTGAAGCTTTTAGTGCCTAGGTTTTTGCTAAATAATTTGTTTTTCATGCAGATGCTTGATTTATCATGCAGGAAGGCCTGAATATGCCCAAATGAGCCCAAAACACCCCATTAGACAAGGGTTAAACACCCATAAAAAACTCGGTCCGCGCAACCCGGAAGGGCTCTGAGGCCCCCAGTGCTTGAAAGCCTGTGAGCTTGGTGTGCGAGGCGTCCGTCCGACGCATGTAAACAACAGCCGGCTGGACCGACGCCCCGCATCTCCCGCCACAAGAAGGAGTGCGTCGCTTGTTCGTGTGTACCTGTATGTTATTGTTAAGTATCGAAAAGTAGTGTAAAGTGGCTGTTTTTGCCATAACGTTATCTCCAATGAAATCATCATCACAACTGAACCAGTTGACTTCGAGAGCTCTACTTAACGCCATTCTACAGGTACGAAACACATCTACGCTTGGGGATGCGCGGGAATGCGTTAGCAAGCCAAATAACAAAGATGCGGTAGCCTAGGCGTAGACGTTTTTCGGCCAAAACCCCCGGGTTTCGGGGAATATATATGGAATACATAGCCGGGGCTGGAGGGTTAAGGGGGTGATCTGCTTTTTGTTATTTCTGTCCTTTTCTCTCTTTCTCTGGCTTGTATCCATTCGGCTCCATTCAGCCAACTATTTTAAGACGTTTATCCCCATCTAGGTGTCGATTTCTTCCTGGCGAGCGATAGCGAGCCAGCATTATGCGTATAGGTTTTGTGTTTCATTGATTTAAGCGATTCGTGTTTGTTTTTTTGGTTTGGTTTGGTTTTGGTTTTCGAGCGCCAGTGAATTCTGCGGAAAAATTGGCGCTTGTGAGAAATAAGTAACATGCTTATTATTATTATTATTATTATTAGTAGTAGTAGTAGTAGTAGTATTATTATTATATGAAGAAATCCGGCTCCGCCGGAGACATTTTTCTATCGAAAAATTTACAAATTTAGCCTGCTGTCAAACAAAAATAAAAAATGTCCTGGCTCACTACCGCTCACCAGTAAAAAATTGACACCTGGATGGGGATAAACGTCTTAAAACAGTAGGCTGAATGGGGCCAAATGGATACAAGCCAGAGAAAGATAGAAAAGGACAGAACAAAAACAGGTCACCCCCTTAACCCTCCAGCCCCGGCTATGTATTATATATATATTCCTCGAAATCCGGTTGTTTTGGCCGAAAAACGTCTAGGCTAGGCTACCGTATATTCGTTAATCAGACTGCTTCCCGCATTCCCGCGCATCCCCAAGCGTAGCTGTGTTATTTACCTGTAGAATGGCATTAAGTAGAGCTCTCTAAGTCAACTGGTTGAGCTGTGATGATGATTTCATTGGAGATAACTTTATGGCCAAAACAGCCACTTTACACCACTTTTCGATACTTAACAACAACATACAGGCACACACGAACAAGCGACGCTCTCCTTCTTGTTTTTTTTTTTTTTTTTTTTTTTCTATATTCCAACTACTCCCTCTCGGGCATAGGCTGAGAGCCTGTACATTCGACCGCTCAACACGGTGAAGCCCGTGAGGTCTTGTTCCAGTCTGGGGAGTGAGACATGTGAAGCATCCATCATGGCACGAAGCAGCTCCATCTCTGAAGCTGCTGGTTGCTTCGCTCAAGCGCTTCACCGTCTCACCCTCCAGACTCAGACCCTCACTCTCAGAACGCCACCTATTGAGCAGTGAACTCACTAGGCATTGTCCCCCTGTAACATATTTTGAATATGGGAATATTCATACAGTGTTATTTAATCAGGGAACAATGAGGGTATTTTTTTTGGCATTTCGGTGGGCTTTGTGGTAATGCACTGATACTAGGTACAGCACAAATTCAATCCCAATAATATCTTCCCATTGACATATCGGGATTTGAACCCGGGTCCATTGGATTACCAATCCAGTGGCATGACCACTCCACCACACCTCCCCGGCCGGAGATGCGGAGCGTCGGTCCAGCCGGCTGTTGTTTACATGCGTCGGACCGACGCCTCGCACACGAAGCTCACAGGCTTTCAACCACTGGTACAATGTAGTACCACCCGGGTTCCTGGGGGCAAAACATAATGGTACACGTGTGTACCATCCGAGTTTGAAGGGTTAAACCCTCAGACCCGGCTATGTATTACATACCGAATCCCGGGGGTTTTGGCCGAAAAACGTCTACGCCTAGGCTACCGTATCTTTGTTATTTTGACTGCTTCCGCATCCCCAAGCGTAGTTGTGTTTCGTACCTGTAGAATGGCGTTGAGTAGAGCTCTCTAAGTCAACTGGTTCAGTTGTGATGACGATTTCCGTGGAGATAACTTTGTGGCGATATCAGCCACTTTACACTACTTTTCACTACTTAACAATAACATACAGGCACACACGAACAAGGACGCCTCTCCTTCTTGTGGTCGGAGATGCGCGGCGTCGGTCCAACCGGCTGTTGTTTACATGCGTCGGACGGAAGCCTCGCACACCAAGCTTACAGGCTTTCAAGCTGCCAGTGCCTCAGAGCCCTTCCGGGTTCCGCAGGGTGTTTTTTATGGATGCCTCAGAGCCCAACTGGGTCTGAGGGGTTAAGGGGACTGTACCCCCCCCCCCCCAGTCCAAAATTTCTTTATATTTTTTTTTTTTTTTCTAAAATGCCTCTTTCAACATAGGAGAATAGCATAGGAGTACAACCATATGACATCCCCCCCTCCCCTCCCTCCAGAGACACACAACCAAAATGTCATGATTTTTTTTGGGGGGGTCTAAAAGGCTTCTTTCAACAATGGAGAATAACATAAGAAGGCATAAACACCTACAGTATATGACATCACTATGACATCAATATCCCCCCCACAAAAAAAAACAAAAAAAACACTGACATACACCTATTATACGTATTATAAGAGGTTAAGAAAAACCCTAGTTTACCCTAAATTACTGGCTAGTTTAAGTTTTCTTCTGAAACCTATATCATAAAACTTAGTTTTTATGAGTAACTTAGCCATTTTTTCATGACACACCACCAAATAATTGAGATGTTATATATACAGTAAACTTCCGTTAATCCGAAGGGCAGCGGACCGGCCCTCGTTCGGATTAGTGGATTTTTCGGATTATCGGACTTTACCCCTATCAACCTGTGTATTAATGGCCTGACGAAAACATTGAGGCATTAGGCCACCCAAATGACACACACACATATCATATGTTCATGAAATCACTTCAAAAGTTTACCATTGTCATTGTAGCCTATTACCTACTTCAAAACATTCAGATTAATGGTCAAAGGAATCTGCTGATATAAACGTAAACACCATATGTCCGCATCGTCTACTAGCGAGTTTGTCTTGCTCTTGAAGATCAGATCAGGTGTGGTTCGGGAAGTAATGCCTTAACAACGGCACTTCCCAGAGAGGTTCTTGTAATTTTCCTTTTGTGACGTGCTCTGTTATATTATATTGTATTCAAAGCACCCTTGTCTTGTTGTCTTGAAAGCACCCTTGGGACGCTCCGATCACTGAACTATAAATAGTAGCGTATCGGAACGTCCAAAGGTGCGTTTTCAAGCTCAAGACTGAATGCGCTTGCAGAAAATGCGGTGCAAGCCAGTAGCGCATTGGAGCGTCCCAAGAATGCGTTCAAGAGCCAAACAAACGCTCTAGCAGACGATGTGGTGTTTACGTTTATATCAGTAGCTTCCTTTGATCATTAATCTGAATGTTTTGAAGTAGGTAATAGGCTACAATGACAATGGTAAACTTTTAAAGTGAATTCATGAGCATATGATATGTGTGTGCTCCATTATGTGTCATTTGAGTGGACTAATGCCTCAAAAAAGGGACTTTGGGACTTCTTGAAATTCGGACCATCGGGTGAATTCGGATTTGGCCTCAAATTGAAAAATTCGGACTATTGGGAGATTCGAATCATCGGTCGTCGGATTAAAGGACTTTTACTGTATTTTACTTTCGTCTGCGATTTCCTACAATCATATATTGGCAACTTCCATTGTATTGTATTGGAGCTGCTTGTAAACGCTCATGTTAACACATATTGGTTGTGCCTTCATCGTGTATTTTTTTTTTTTCGATAAAGTGAAAAACTTGAGTATCAGGGGTAATTTTGTTAGAACAAAATCACGATTTTCGAGACATCGCACACGACATACATTTTATGACCTCGATATCTCAGGTTGTATTGAAAATTTTAAGAAAACTAAATTACACGCTCTTCGCATGGTATTCGAGTATTTACATGTAACAGCAGGTGTCTCTAGGACAAATAAGACCGCAAGAAGTTGTGACATCATCATGACTTACCACATTCTCATGCTCTCACTGTAACGGGAAGAAATTGTACTTCCCTTTTTGATGTGTAACAGGGAAGAATTGTACGTTCCCTTTGTAGGGTTGACATACCTGTAAGACTTTTTCCCCTTCATTCATTCCTCACTAGGTTAGGGTGAATGTATCAATTACTTGGGTTAAGTAGGGTCTATTTATTGTACAGGGTGAATTAACCTATGTCAGGAGGAGAATAATTGCTGGAATGTATTGTAATTGAATTTAAAATTGGCGCCAATAGCTGCCATCTTGTGACCTGTGACATATTTTCCTGTTTCCTTGTAGAATTTTCCAATATTTCCCAAGTCCCTCAGAATTACTTTAACACTGTAGTTTATTCCCTCAGAACCCTTGCTTATAACTTTAAAGTCTTTCCTCCCTGAAAATGTAGAGTTGTTGTTGTTGTTGTTGTTGTTCCCTAAGCTGCCTGGCCGAACAGCCCCGAGTCCTTAACCCTCCAGCCCCGGCTATGTATTATATATATATTCCTCGAAACCCGGGTGTTTTGGCCGAAAAACGTCTAGGCTAGGCTACCGTATATTCGTTAATCAGACTGCTTCCCGCATTCCCGCGCATCCCCAAGCGTAGCTGTGTTATTTACCTGTAGAATGGCATTAAGTAGAGCTCTCTAAGTCAACTGGTTGAGCTGTGATGATGATTTCATTGGAGATAACTTTATGGCCAAAACAGCCACTTTACACCACTTTTCGATACTTAACAACAACATACAGGCACACACGAACAAGCGACGCTCTCCTTCTTGTGGCCGGAGATGCGGAGCGTCGGTCCAGCCGGCTGTTGTTTACATGCGTCGGACCGACGCCTCGCACACGAAGCTCACAGGCTTTCAACCACTGGGCGTTCAAGAGGCCTTCCGGGTACCTGTTATATGCTTTTTTATGGGCGTTCAAGAGCCCATCCGTGGTGAGAGGGTTAAGGAAGGAAATGGCCACGGTCGGGCTCTCCCACAGAGCTCTCAAATAGTGTAAATTGTGTTGTTGGCGTAAGTGGTTGTGTGAAATGCAGTCTTCTATGATGTGTTTTATGGTATGGGGTGCTGTGTTACAACCCGGGCAGGTGTCGACGACGGAGTCATCCAGTCTATTCTGATAGCTCAGAAGAGCTGGATGGTGTCCGCATCTCAGCCTGGCCAGGTGGACTCTGTCCTCGCGAGGAAGGGAGGATTCAGAAGGATGGATTTCGGGAGGTCGTGCTTGCAGCTGCGTGCAGTTGCGTGAGTGGATGGAACGGCGAGTGATATGAGTATGGGTGTGCTTCCGGAAGTTGGTTTGGGGGTGGGCAGGGAGGGAGAGAAGACAGTATTTGTGTGTGATAGCGTGTGCTGGGTGTTGTTTTGATATTTCTTGGTGTCTGTGGGTGTGTTGCCATGTAGTGTAGTGGGTGGTGTTGATTCGTGGAGGCTGCTGCCAGGAATTGAGTGCCTCTCATGTCTAGATGATCTTTGACTTTTAGGACTTTGGTTTCTTGATGTAGGTGATCTGTGGGTGTAGTTGTTGTTGTTGTTGTTCCCCAAGCTGCCTGGCCGAACAGCCCCAAGGCCCCGAGCAAGGCCAAGGCCATAACCGAGCGCCCCCACAGAACCCTCCCCGCCGACCACAATAAAGCCTGGGTGACCAAAGCCACTCCATGGCGGGGAGCTGAGGAGGGTGCGGAAATGCCCGGGAAACCAAAGCCCCACCCAGGGCCCTGTGGGTGTAGTAGCTGTGCATCCTGTGATGATTTTAAGGGCTTTATTTTGAATAGTCTGTAAGGACTTATGTGTTTCAGCTAGGTTAGAAGCCCAGGCCGGGCTTGCGTATTCCATAACTGATCTTATGTATTGTTTGTAGACTGTGGTGGTGGTTTCTTTGTTGTGTCCAAATTTCGTGTGGGCAAGTGATCTGAGGGCGTTAAGTCTGGGTGTCAGTTTCTTTTTCGTGTTTGTGGTGTGCTGTTTGAATGTCATTTGGGTGTCGTATGTTACTCCTAGGATTTTGGGGGTGTGTGTGTGTGTGTGTGTTAGGGGTGTGTTGTTTATGTTGAGTCCCGGGACGTAATCGTGCTCTCCTGTCCAGCTTGTGAGGAGGGTTGCAGTGGATTTAGCTGGGGCTAAATTGAGTTTGTTTGTAGTGCACCATTTATATAATGTGTCGAGATAGTCTTGAAGGAGTCTTGTTGCTGTATTTACCTATTTGTATTTACCTATTTGTAGTATACAGGAGTTGAGCTATTTAGGCTCGTATTGTCCCGCTTCCGAGTTACAATTATCTAACTTTGCCTTAAAAATATGAATGTTTTTGGCACACACCACTTCCTCTTCCAACTGATTCCATTTACTCATACTTCTGTAAGGGAAACTATACTTTCTCACATCTCCTTTACATCTTCCTTTCATTAGTTTATATCTATGCCCCCTAGTTCTACCATTATCTTTCACAATATAACCCTTCTTGTCCACCTTTTCGAGTCCTCTCACACATTTGTACATCATAATCATATCGCCTCTCTCCCTCCTATCCATTAGAGATGGTAAATCTAATTTCTTTAATCTCTCCTCATATGGTAATTCTCTCAGTTCTGGTATCATCCTAGTTGCAGCTCTCTGAACCTTCTCCAGCTTCTTTATATGCTTTTTTTAGATGTGGTGCCCACACCACTGCCGCATACTCCAGTCTTGGTCTCACCAATGTTTTTATTATTTTCTCCAGCATCTCCTCATTTATATAGTTAAAGGCTATTTTTATTCTGTTTAGCAGTCCATATGTTTCTCCCACTATCTTATTAATATGATTCTCAGGTGAAAGATCACCCCAAACAGTTATCCCTAAGTCCTTTTCTTTCTCTGATGGGTTAATAGTGTTTTCTCCTAACTTATATTCCATATGAGGCCTTCTTTTACTTACTCCCATTTCCACTACATGACATTTATTTGTGTTGAATTCCATTTTCCACTTCTTGCTCCATTGATCTATCCTATCCAAATCCCTCTGTAATTCCCTACCACTGTTTTCATCTTCTTTACGCTTCATGATCTTGGCATCATCTGCAAACATATTCATATATGCATTTATATCCTTTGGCATGTCGTTAATGTATATTAGAAACATTATGGGAGCCAGCACCGCTCCCTGCGGAACTCCACTTGTGACATCTTTCCACGTAGAAAATTTATCTCTGATAGTAGTCCTCATCTGTCTCCCTGAAAGATAGTCCTCCATCCAATTTAACAAACTACCCTGAATCCCTCCATACTCTTTTAATTTCCACTTCAGCCTGCTATGCGATACTCTGTCAAAAGCTTTCTTCATGTCAATATATACGCAGTCCACCCATCCATCTCTCTCTTGTAATATGTCAACCACTCTGTCATAAAAACTGAGTAGATTTGTAACACATGAGGTACCCTCCCTGAATCCAAATTGCCTGTTAGATAGTAGATTATTCTTTTCCAAGTAAATCATCCATCTTTTCTTAAATATTTTCTCACAGATATACACACTATACTAGTAAGTGACACAGGTTGATAATTTAATGGATGTTCCCTGTTCCCACCTTTATAAATCGGTACAATGTTGGCTCTCTTCCAGTCCATTGGTAATTTTCCCACTTCCAGAGAGTATTTCATTATCTCATATAAGGGTTTCACTAGTTCGTCAGCACATTCTTTCAAAATCCATCCCGCTACATTGTCAGGTCCCACTGCTTTTTTCACATCTAGTCTTTTCATTATTTCTACTAGCTCCTCTGGGAGAAAATTAATCTCTCCCAGTTTATCACCAATTTCACCTACCGGTACTTCTTCAAAGTTATCATCTTTAGTATATACTGAGTGTAGTGTATTGTTCATAATTTCACACATATTCTGGTCGTCGTCATAAGTGGTCCCTTCAACCTTCAACCTCACTATTCTATCCCTTACCTTCATTTTACTATTTATAAACCTATAGAACAGCTTAGGATCACTCTCACATTTTTTCACAATGTTCTTCTCATATTCTCTGGCTTCTTGTCTCCTGATTGTAGCATATACATTTCTTAATCTCTTATATCTGTTCCAAGTTTCTCTATTACACCTTTTTCTAGCTGCCTTCCACGCTTGGTCTCGCTTTTCCTTGGCTTTCCTACATTTTTCATTAAACCAATCCTTTTCCTTCGCTGACCATTACCTTGTTTAGGGACATATTTATTAACTCCTTCATATATTGTTTTAAATACTCCATACTTCTCGTCTACACTATTTCTCTGATGTATTTCACTCCAGTCAACATCTCTAAAGTATTGTCTCAGTGATTGGTAGTCTCCTTTTGCATAGTCAAACCTAGTTTCCTTGTGCTCCTCCCTCTCCTCCATATTGGAATACATTACATTACATTAATGAAGTCAACGCACCAGGCGACAAAGGCCATATGGCACGAAATAGGTAAAGACGGGAAGGAAGTTAACTAAATATCATCGAGAACTCGAACATGATGAAGGAAGGACATAATACGGGAGATAGAAAACGAGGGAGATTCAGAAAGAAAATCTGCAAGACATGGCGGCCGGCGGAGGAAAGCCAGAAAAGGGAAGAAACGCGTGCGGGCAACGGAAAATAAGGGGCAATCGAGGAAAAGATGGGAGACAGAAAGCTGAACGGTACAGCGCGAGCAAAGAGTCGGAGGAGAACGGGACATTAAAAACGAATGGGTAAGTCTGGTGTGGCCAATGCGGAGACGGGCCAAAGCCGTCTCCCATCGGCGATTACGGTGGGAGGGATCAGACCACCCAGAAACGGACGGTTTGACAGAACGAAGTCTATTAACGGAGAGAGCGGACCACTGAGTCTGCCACCTCGACCAAAGAAACCTGGACAAGGCAGGGAAGAAATCAGAGGCCGGGACAGCAAGTGAGGAGCGGGTACCCCGCACGGCAGCAGAACGAGCAAGGCAATCAACCCGCTCATTACCGCAAACGCCAACGTGACTGGGAACCCAGCAAAAACGAACAAGCTTTTTGCGGACGGAAAGGCGGAAAAGCCATTCCTGAATGGAAAGAACTAAAGGGTGTAGAGCAGGGGAGGACTGTAAGAGAAGTAGAGCACTGAGAGAATCAGAGAACAAAGTAAAGGACGAGGAGGGGAAGGAACACATAAAACGGAGGGCAATAAAAATAGCATAAAGTTCAGCAGTTAATATACTGGCAACGGGAGGTAAAGAATATTGATACGAGCAAGTGGGAAAAAGGACGGCAAACCCCACGCCTACCGACGTCTTGGAGCCATCAGTAAACACAGGAGTGGTTGCAGCGTGAAGAGAGAGGTGATCTAAGAAACGAGACCGAAGAACGAGGGGAGAAGTAGAGGACTTGGAACAAGGAAGGATGGAAGGGCAAACCGAAGGACGAGGGAAAAGCCAGGGGGGAAAAGAGCAAAAGCGGAAAGGGAGGACGTTAGAAACAGGGAAAGAGCACGATGCGAGCAGCGAGAGCATGCGGACAGAAAACGGAGAACCAAGACGGGGGTGAGACGAAAAAGTAGCAACGACCGAAGGGGGAAGGGAAAGATGTGAAGATGGGAATTGTTGAAGGCGAGCGTAAGAACGAAGGGACAGGAGAGCCCGACGGCGATAAAGAGAAGGGAAACCAGACTCAGCATAGAGGCTTTCAACAGGAGAGGAACGAAAAGCACCAAGGGCAAGACGAAGACCAGAGTGATGAACAGAATCAAGAGCATGGAGAACAGAATCAGAGGCTGAAGAGTAAACTTGACAGCCATAATCCAACTTAGAGAGGACAAGAACCGTATGAAGCCGAAGAAGAAGCGCTCGATCAGCACCCCAAGTGAGGTGGGACAAGGACTGAAGAAGGCGGAGGCGGAGTAAGGCAGCAACCTTGAGAGAAGAAACATGAGCGGACCAATTAAGACGAGAATCAAAAGTAAGACCCAAAAAAGTAGTAGAGGAACGATAAGGGAGGGCAGTACCATAAAGAGTAAGAGGAGGATGAGGAATAGAATGGCAACGAGTAAAGGACATCGCGCAGGATTTGGAGGTGGAAAAACGGAACCCGTGGCGGGTTGCCCATGAAGAAACAGCCAGAATAGCGGATTGGATAAAAAGACGTAAAGCAGCAATATCTGAGTCGGCTGCGTAAATCGCAAAGTCGTCGACATACAAGGAAGACCGAACCCCGACAGGAAGAGAAGACACGATACCGTTGATAGCAATGAGAAAAAGGACGGTACTCAGGACACAACCCTGAGGGACACCTTCCAACTGAGGGTAAAGACGAGACAAGTGGGAAGCGACTCTGACACGAAAGGACCGAGAAGAAAGAAAATTCTGAATAAAGACTCCTAGATTACCGTAAATGCCACAAGAACGGAGCTGACGCAAAATGTGGTACTTCCAGGTAGAATCATAGGCCTTTTCGAGATCGAAAAAAACAGCAATGACAGTTTGACGACGAGCAAAAGCCGTCCTGATATAAGAATCCAAGCGAAGGAGGGGGTCAAGCGTACTACGAGCACGTCTGAACCCGAACTGGGAAGAAGACAACAAATGGCGCGACTCAAGAATCCACATGAGACGAGCGTTAATCATACGTTCAAAGAGTTTACACAGGCAACTGGTAAGGACAATAGGGCGATAGTCCTGTGGGGAGAACCCAGACTTGCCAGGTTTAAGAAAAGGTATGGTCAGGGCAGTACTCCAAGAGGGAGGGAAAACACCAGAAGACCAAATCTTGTTATAGAGAGCTAACAAGAAGACCAGAGCTTGCGAAGAAAGATGTTTGAGCATGAGATAATGGATACCATCAGGACCCTCAGAAGTGTTCTTACAGGCACGGAGAGCGGTGCGTAACTCAGTTGAGGAAAAAGGAGCATTATAGGATTCGTCAGAGGAAAGACTAAAAGTAATTGGAGTACTTTCCGCAACGACTTTAAGCGAGTGAAACTCAGCAGAGAGGTGAGAACCACTGCTAACGGAGCTAAAGTACGAGCCCAATCGATCAGCAATTGTTTCGGAGTCTGCCACAGAAACACCATCAATGCGGAGGACTGGAGCACGGAAGGGAAGATGTTTACCAGAGATCTTACGAATACGTTTCCAAACCGAAGCGACAGGAGTGCGAGACGTAATAGAAGAAACATAGGACTCCCAACTCCGGCGTTTAGCGGCTTTGGTAGTACGACGGAAAAGAGCAGACGCACGGCGAAAGAGAAAAAATGACTCCTGAGAAGCAGGGGTGAGACGCTTACGGCGAAAACTTTTCCAAGCCGCCCGTTTAACCCGGAGGGCCCTGGAACACTCAGGAGACCACCAAGGGACGCATTTAGACGAGAAAGGGCGAGACGTCCGGGGAATGGATGGCAAAGCAGCACCGAAAACCAGATCCAGAAAAAACGAGAGCATGACACGGACCGACGAGAAAGGAGGAGGAAGCAAAGAAGGAACAGTAAGGGAAGCGAAAGAAGACCAGTCCGCCCGCTGGAAGCACCAACGAGGGGAGTTAGGAGTAGGAGAGTAGGTAGTCAGAGAAAGGAGAATGGGAAAATGGTCGGAATTGTGAGAATTCTCGAGAACTGACCAATGAAAATCAAGGGAAACTGAAGGGGAACACAGGGAAAGATCGATACAGGAAAACGTACGAGTCCGAGCATCAAAATGAGTAGGAGTACCAGAATTAAGGATAAAAAGATTACGGGCCGAGAGAAAAGGTTCAAGCCGACGACCCCGGGGCGAAATAACATTGTCACCCCACAAGGTGTGCCGACCATTAAAATCACCAAGGACTAAGAATGGAGTGGGCAACTTAGATAAAATCCCGGAGAATTCGGAAAAATCGATGGGAAGAGAAGGCGACAAATATACAGAAACCACTGTCAACCAGCGGTCAAGATAGACTCTAGCAAAGGTGCAAGGGAAATGAGTAGAAAAGGACAGCTCTTCAAAAGGGACAGAACGATGAATAAGAAGACAAGTATCATGGAGAGAGTGGGGAGAACTATAAAAAGAGTAATGAGGAAAGGGAACAGGAGAAGAGAAAAGACGAGTCTCCTGAAGACAAACGACCTTAGGGGAGTGAAGAGAAAGAAGAAAACTTAAGTCAATCCTTTGAGCATTAAGACTACGAAGATTCCACTGCAAAATGGACATAAATAAAGAAAAAGAAAAAAGAAACTAAGAGGAGACTACAGGACGAAAAAACAACGAAAACAGACAAAAGAAAACCATAAAAGGAGGCAAAAGCCACCGAAAATAAGAACGCACAGAAAAAGAGGAAGGACACACATAGAAGGAAAGAAATATACACAAATAACAATAAAGGAAAACACACACACTTATGTACAACTAAGAAAAGGTGAATGAGGATAACGTGGAGAAGTAAAAGGAGGCAAAAGCCAACAAAAAAAGAAAGGGAAGAATACACACTTATGCACAACAATGAAAAGTCGGATGGGCGAAAAAAAAATTAAAGACAAAAAAGAATAAAAAGAAAACGCGTACAAGAGGGAAGAAAAGACGAACACTATATACAACATATTTACAAAATACAGGTAACACCGTGGGTGGAAAATATAGCCAAGAGAGGCTAACGATGGGAAATAAGAGCAGGAATTGGAGAAGACGTTGAAGGGGAAGACTGGAAACCGGGGGGCATAGGGAGGTCTAACAGAGAAAGAGGAGAGGAAGGAGGAGGGCCGGAAGAGGGAGGAAGGACGGACGGCGGGTGGGAAGAGAAGGAGGGGGTAAGGGCAGGAGAAGGAAGAGGGGGAGGGTCAGGAGGAGGAAGAGGAGGAGGGCCCGGAGGAAGGCCAGAAGGGGGAGTGGAGGAAGAGGACGGGGCAGGGGAAGGCGGGAGAGGGGAAGGCGGGAGAGGGGTAGGGGGGAGAGAAGAGGGGGTAGGATGAACTTCGGCGTGAACAGTAGAAGGTGGTGGGTGGGAAGAACGGATAAATTCGTCAGGGTTTCGTAGGAGAAATCTAGGGATGCAGGGACGGGAGGAGGAGGAGACTGGACGGAGAGAGGAGAAAGGGAAACAGAAGGAGAAGGAGGCGACTTCTTCTTCTTCTCGCAGGGACTGGAGCACCGCACATCACGGAGACCACCCTTACGTTTAAAAGAGGAAGCGGGCGAGGAAGAACGGAGCACAGGAGCCCGTTTGGTAGAGGAGAAGGGAAGTTTAGAGCGAGGAGGAGATTTGGGGCGACTAGAAGAGGAAGATGACGGAGAACGGGGGGGAGGCTTGGAACGGTGAGAGCGTGGAGGGAGACTAGAAGAGGAGGAACAAGGAAGAGAGCAAGAGGAAGGGGCAGAAGTAGGAGAAGGACTGAGAACAGAGAAAGTGTTAGACAAAGGGACAGAAAAGGAAGAGACGGAAGGACGAACGGAGGAGACTGAAGAGGAGGAAGGAGAAAATCCAGGAGAAGCACCGATAGAAGGAAGGGAGGCAGATGACGAAACTGGTGCGACCGGGGGGACGGAGGGAGCGGAGGCGGTGGAAGGAACCGAGGAACCAGAAAAAGGGGGGGGCGTGGCAGAGGGAGGCAAAGAAGAGGAGGGAGGAGACAGAGTCTTGGAAAACGACTGAGGGGTGAAGCCCAAGCGACGAGCCTCTTGGCGGGCTGCGGTGAGCGTAAGGCCGTGTCTCGCTTTGAGGACAGCAACCTCAGACTCGAACAGATGAACGGGGCAAAGCTTAGAGTCGGCCGAATGAGACCCGCGGCAATTAAGGCAGAACTGGGACGTTGACTGACATCCGCCAACGGCATGTCCGGACTGCGCACAGCGCGGGCAGAGTGGGCACTCAGCGGCTGTACGGCAGAACTTAGCCGGGTGGCCGAAACGCCAGCAGCTGCGACACTGGAGTGGACGGGGAAGAGACGCAGTTACGGGGAGGCGAGTACCACCGACAATAACATGGGCAGGAAGGGAAAGTCCATCAAAAGAGATCTTGGCAATGTTAGCGGGATGGCGGCGAAGGTCGCGAGGAGGGATAGTGTAGCACACCACACTAACCACCTTGTGGTCTTGAGCGACAACGATGTCCTTGACGAGGTCGGCGCAATCCGCGAAAGGACGACCCCCGAGACGGATGGAAGCGGGGATCAGGACAGTCCCTGTACAGGAGTTGAGTCGTTGATCTTTTTGAGCCGGGATGGGGGTGCCAGAACAATCGACGAAAGAGGACATAGCAGTAGCCTGAAGTTCGTTTTGGACGGTAACAAGACGGGAGGCATCATGGCGGGAGTGGAAGGTGACGTCCTTTCCCACCTGTTGAAGGAGACGCAGGTGGAAGAGGAGGTCATCACCGGCTAGAGGCGCAGAAGCAGGGATGGAGAAAAACTTAGTAAAGGAAGGAGGTGCAAAGAGAGAGGACATAGGGAGGACCGAGGAGCGAGGACGAGAAGAGGACGAAACTGGAGAAGAAGAGGAAAGAGAACGAGGGAGGGAGGGCAGAAAAGGGTCGAGGGTGACAAGACTAGAGGGAGAAGAGGAAGAAGAGGAAGACGCAGAAATAACGACAGGAGAGGAGATGAAATCCTGGGTAGTGGAGGGCGGAGAAAGACGTGACGAAGACGGAAGGGTAGAAGAAGGATTCGGAACGGTAATGGACGAGAGGGACGAGCGACGACCGAGGGATAGGTCAGCGGGCCGGTCGAGAGCACCCAAAACCATCCCCGACTCACCGTGCTCCCGCGGTGAACCGGACTGACAGCCAGACAACAGACCCCCAAGTGGCAGGCTGCATGCCACAAGGGGCTCACTCACCGGAACCACTAAAGCAGAAGCCATAAACAGGGAAGAACAGGGAAAAAAGCATAAGTCGTCACCATAACAAGAGAAAAGGGGGTAAAGCATGGAAGAAGATACTGCGGTTACCAGGTGCCCCTGGCAACGAAAGGGAGAAAGACCTCCGCAGGGCCACGAAACCCAGAATGCGGCCAATTGAGATGGGACAGGTCTCGGCTTTGAGCTAGGGACCTTGTACAACCCGGGCATTTGTCCTGCAGCTTTGTCCCATGGAGAACGGGGCCGGCGTAGTCACCTGACACACTCACTGGGAAGAGAGAAGAGAGTCAGAAACCCCAAAGCATCCCTATAGTGCCTATCCTCCAGCAACGAGCCTTGCGAGCCCTCGCCGGCAGCACCTGTCGCCAGGTGAACTCTGCCAACTCAGCAGTGATCAGAGACACCAAGGCGAAGCCCGAAGGAAACTAGAACCTCCGAAGCAGTTAAAGAGAAAGGAAGGAAGCAAACAGGGAAGTCAACCGGAAGGGAAGGGAGGGACGGGACCACAAAAGTTCAAGGGTGGGAGACCGGCCTCGGATGGCAGCCCCAGGAGAAAGCGGAAGAGGGAAAAACGAAAACTAGAAAGGAGGAGAAAGAAAAGGACATGACAAAATTAGTTGGAGGTGATAGGGAGAGCGGCCAAGAACCTTGGCCGCCCCACCTACAAGCCCGGAAGCCCCCAAACGGCGGCAACGAGTCATGTGGCAAGGGGGGCCGCCGACTCAGCTCCAACCTCTGACGCTGTGCTACCTACCACCACCACTACCCCCACCACCACCACCACCACCACCGGGGGTTCTCCAACTGCAGCTGCTGGATCCTCCCGAGGGAAAGGTAAGTCTGTGTCCCGAGAAGGTAAGTCTGTGTCGATTGTGGGCGACTCCATGGTAAGACATTTAGTTAGGGCTACCCGCACTAAACTTAGGAAGGTTGTGTGTCTGCCTGGCCATGGAGTTGGGAGGGTTTTAGAGAAGATGGACCACATCTTGGAAGATAGTGGAGATAACCCCATTATCTGTCTCAGTGCCGGGAGTAACGATGTTGGTAAGGGTAGAAGTGAGGAACTGCTGCAGCAGTATCGGGATGTGTTAGATAAAGTTAGGATGAAGGGAGGGATCCCTGTAGTACATTGTATCCTACCCAGAAGAGGAGTTCCCAAGGAATGGACATCCAGGGCGATTGGTGTCAATTGCCGTTTGGAGAAATATTGCAAAGAAAAAGCAATACCATTCATTGATAACTGGGATAGTTTCTATGGGAGAGATGGGATGTACGCAAGGGATGGGGTTCATCTTTCACGGTTAGGGGTTTCTACATTAGCTAGTTCTTTAGATAGGGTGGTTGTGGGGTTTTGAACAGAAATATTGAAAGTGTAAATGAGAGGTTAAATGGAACAATTTTAGCGTCAGGCGAAAGCGATAAGGATATTCAGTCTCATGCTAAAAATGATGACAATAATGCAAATGATAGTAGTGATGGTGCAACGGAAGATGGAAATGTCGCTAAAAACAAAGGTAAATTAGGTATAAAGAAAAGAAGTAAATTGAGAGTATATTACACAAACTGTAGGAGTCTATGTAACAAAATGAACGAACTTAGAGCCCTTGTTAGCAAAGAAAATATAGACATAATAGCGCTAACTGAAACGTGGATTAATACAGAAACCAGGCATTTTTTAGCAGAATTTGATATACCAGGATATAGTTTGTTTAAATATGACCGAACAAGTAAGAGGGGTGGCGGTATAGCAGTGTTTGTAAGGAGTACATTAAAAAGCTGTATTAAATCAGGTATTAGACTAAATAACGATAATGAAAGTGTTTGGGTAGAGGTTAACGAAGGTAGTGAGACCATAGTTATTGGAGTTATGTATAGACCGCCAAATATGAGTAGAAATGACGGAACGTCATTATGGGAGGAAATTAAAATGGCATCAAGGTTTAGCAATGTGTGCATTATGGGGATTTTAATTTTCCGAATATAGATTGGCAGCATCAAATAGGAGACTCTGATTCTGAGGAGTTTATAGAGGTAGTACAAGATAGTTTTTTATTTCAATTCATAGATACGCCGACTAGAGGTAACAATATTCTCGATTTAGTTTTCAGTAACAATGAACATATGGTAAATAATGTAGAGATAGGGGACCACCTAGGAAATAGTGACCACAATTCTGTGTATTTTAATATACAATGGAAAGGTAATACCAGAGAGAATACAACATTAATACCTGACTTTAGAAAAGCCAATTATGGTGGGTTAAGAAGAGCCCTATCAGCGGACCCTATGGTCAAAAAATTAAGTCGATCCAGGTGTCCAAATGAGTGTACCCCTTCTCAGGCACCTGTCATCTTAAGTCAGGAAGAGACGTCAACCTTGGTAGATACATACGATAATTTTATCAAGTCAGTATTCAATGCACAAAATAAATACATCCCCAAAAGAAAATTTATATCAACACAGAACCAACCCAAATGGATGAATAATAGACTATTAGATCTTCTAGGACAAAAGAGAGGAATATATAGAAAAATTAGAAAAGGCGAAATTCACCTACTTGCTTACTATCAGAATCTATCAAGACAGGTAAAAAAGGATATTAGGAAAGAAAAAAGAAATTATGAAATTAAGGTTGCCAATGACTCAAAAAATAATCCTAAAGCTTTTTACCAACTATATAAATCCAAGGTTAGAGATGTAATTGGTCCCCTTAAAACTTCGATAGGAGAAATGACAGAAAATGATTTAGAAATGTGCAGTACATTAAATAGTCAATTTCTTTCCGTTTTCACTAATGAAAATTTGGCACAGTTTCCAGAAGTCCGTAAGGTATATAGCGATAGTATAGAAAATAGGTTAAGTACGGTTACTATAAGTAGAAATGATGTGCTTAAGGAAATTGACAGACTGAAACCTCATAAATCGCCTGGTCCTGATGAGGTATATGCTAGAGTATTAAAAGAATGTAGGGATGAGTTAAGTTACCCATTAACATTTTTATTTAACAAGTCATTGGAGACAGGTATAGTTCCAGAAGCTTGGAAGCTTGCAAACGTAGTTCCGATCTTCAAAAAAGGTGACAAATCAATAGCATCCAATTACCGTCCCATTAGTCTTACATCAATCATAGGAAAGCTACTAGAGTCAATTATTGCTAGTAAAATTAGAAACCACTTAGATACATTTAATTTAATAAATTCTTCTCAGCATGGATTCACTCAGGGACGTTCTTGCCTTACTAATTTGCTTAGTTTTTTCTCAGAGGTATATGAAGCAGTAGATAATGACAAGTCATATGATATAATATATTTAGATTTCAGTAAAGCTTTCGACAGAGTCCCCCATGAGAGATTGATGAGAAAGGTTGAGGCGCATGGAATAGGTGGGGCGTTGTTGGGATGGATTAGGTCATGGCTAATTGGTAGGAAGCAGAGAGTCAGCATAAATGGTACGAAGTCAGAATGGGGAGCAGTCAAAAGTGGTGTCCCCCAGGGATCTGTATTAGGTCCTCTGTTGTTTGTTATATACATAAATGACCTTGATTTAGGTATAACTAGTAGGATAAGTAAATTTGCAGACGATACCAAAATGGGGAGAACAATTGATTCAGATAGAGATATAGAGTGCCTCCAAAGGGATCTAGATACCTTACACGAATGGTCAGTAAATTGGCAGATGAAGTTTAACATTGACAAATGCAAGGTATTAAAGATAGGGAAGATGCATACAAAATAATGTTAAATATAAACTAGCTAATGTGGAATTAGAAAACTCGAATTGTGAGAAAGATCTAGGTGTGTTTGTTAGCAATGATTTGAAGCCTAGACAACAGTGTATAAGCGTTCGAAACAAGGCAAACAAGATTCTCGGGTTCATCTCAAGGAGTGTGAGTAACAGAACTGCTGATGTTATTTTAAAACTTTACTTGTCATTAGTGAGACCCCATATGGATTATGCTGTTCAATTTTGGTGTCCTTATTACAGAATGGACATAGATTCATTGGAGAGAGTACAACGTAGAATGACAAAAATGATCCATAATATTAGAAATCTTCCGTATAAAGAAAGGTTGAAGAAATTAGGCTTACATTCGTTAGAGAGACGCAGAGTTAGAGGGGATATGATAGAGGTGTTCAAGTGGGTTAGTGGGATTAACAAAGGGGACATGACAAATGTACTAAAGCTCAGTGATAGCGAAAGAACTCGTACCAATGGTTTCAAATTAGATAAATTTCGTTTCAGAAAAGATATAGGCAAATATTGGTTTGGTAACAGAGTTGTAGATGGGTGGAATGGACTACCAAGTGCTATAGTGGGATTAAAAACGATAGGGAGCTTTAAGATAAAATTGGATAAGCATATGGACGAGAAGGGTTGGGTGTGAAGGGGGATCAGCAGGGTTGGGCCAATCAGCGCTCTGCAGACCCCCGTAATCCTGCGTTAATCTCTAACCGTTTTGGTAAGATGATCCTCAGGGTATTAGAGTGTTGAGCCTATAATTGGGCCTTGTAATTGGGGTTGTGTGGGACAGGGATCTGCCTTGCTTAGGCCAATCGGCTTTCTGCAGACTCCCATTTTCTTATGTTCTATGTTCTTATTTGTTGATTTCATTAATTGAGTTTAGAAGTGGAGTTGGTTGGTGTAAAATATAATACAAATTAAAAAGGGTATTATAAAGGTATATAAGATCATTGGGTATATTGATAGTGATTTACCTGCCTAAGGGGGGTCACCTGCTTTTTGTTATCTCCTTTTCTCTCTCTCTCTCTCTCTCTGGCTTGTATCCATTCGGTTCTATTCAGCCTACTGTTTTAAGACGTGTATCCCCATCCAGGTGTCGATGTTTTTCCTGGCAAGCGGTAGCGAGCCAGCATATTTTTAAATATGTTTTTGACAGCAGGCTAATTTTTTAAATTTTTCGATAGAAAATGTCTCCAGCGAAGCCGGATTTCTTCATACAATGCTGGCACTTGGAAGGGGATAAATGTCTTAAAACAGTAGGCTGAATGGGGCCGAATGGATACAACCGAGAGAGAGAGAGGGAGAAAAGGAGAGAAAAATAAGAGGTGACCCCCTTAACTGGTATAAGATGGGTTTATTACCACCAATATACCTTTATTACCACCAATATACCTTTATTACCACCAATATACCTTTATTACCACCAATATACCTTTATTACCACCAATATACCTTTATTACCACCAATATACCTTTATTACCACCAATATACCTTTATTACCACCAATATACCTTTATTACCACCAATATACCTTTATTACCACCAATATACCTTTAAGTGGCTACAATATTGTGAACAATATAAGGGGGGGTCACCTGCTTTGTTTTCTCTCCTTTTCCCTCTCTCTTTGGCTTGTATCCATTTGGCCCCATTCAGCCAACTTTTTTAAGACGTTTATTCCCATCCAGGTGTCGATTTCTTCCTGGCGAGCGATAGCGAGCCAGCATTGTAAGGAGAAATCCGGCTTCGCCGGAGAAATTTTTCTATCGAAAATTTACAAATTTAGCCTGCTGTAAAAGAAAAATATATATATGTTGATATTGACGCCTGGATGGGGGTAAACGTCTTAAAACAGTAGGCTGAATGGGGCCGAATGGATACAACCCAGAGAGAGAGGGAGAAAGAGAGAAGCTTATAAATGGCTGGAGGACCTTCTTAAACTGAATAAAATCGTGGACCAATAACGAGAGTCAAGCTAAAAGGAAGTGACCGGTACTGAAAGGGGTCAATATAGCGTAGCAACTTAAGGGGGGGGGGGGGGGGGGTCACCTGCTTGTTTTCATCTTTCTCTCATGTTCTCTCTTTCTCTGGCTTATATCCATTCGGCCCCATTCAGCCAATTGTTTTAAGACGTTTATCCCCATCTAGGTGTCGATTTCTTCCTGGCGAGCGATAGCGAGCCATCATTGTATGGAGAAATCCGGCTTACATTTTTCTATCGAAAAATGTACAAATTTAGCTTGCTGTCAAAACAAAAAAATATATGTGCTGGCTCGCTACCACTCGCCAGGAAAATATTGACACCTGGATGGGGTAAACGTCTTAAAACAGTTGGCTGAATGGGGCCAAATTGATACAAGCCAAAGAGAGGGGGAGAGAAAGAGAACAAAAAGCGAGGTGGGCTCCCTTAAGTCACTATCAATAATATTACCCAATGATGTTATATATATTTTTCATACTCTTTTTTTTATAGCTTTGATTTATTACCCAATGATGTTATATATATTTTTCATACTCTTTTTTTTATAGCTTTGATTTTACCAGTGCACACGAGTTTGATCGGGTACAGTCGCGCTAATAAGTCATGTCTCGGCACCAAGTATGTTTTGATCAATAATTGGTATCAGCAATATCTAAGCTTCATTTCTTCATATTAAGTGAAATATACAAATATGTTTCTACACTTACCCACCCTATTCAACATCTGACAGACATAAATACAGCACAGCGAAAGCCAAACGTAATGACAGCTATAGTCTATTCTCTGTAAGTATGAGAGAAATCATGACCTCTAACCTCTGTAACTCAAAAACGACTGGAGTAATCGACCAAATATGTCTACCATTTGGGAAGAGTCAGTCAAGGAATATATGTGGAAAATTACAGCCAATTTGCTCAAGCCCTTTTCGAGTTACAGAGGATAGAGGTCATTATTTCTCGCCTACTTACAGCGAATAGACTATAGTATCGGAGTCTTGATGGTGGTGTTAATAAGTCATGTCCTGGCTGTCATTACGTTTGGCTCGCTCTGTGCTGTATTAATGTCTGTCAGATGTTGGATTGGGTGGTGTAGGAACATGTTTGTATAATTCTCTCACTCGAAACGAATAAATCAAGTTTTAGACATTGCTGATACCAATTATATAATTATTGATTAAAACATATACTTGGTGCTAAGACATCACTTGTTAGCGCGACTGTACAATCGCGCTAATAAGTGATGTCTCGGCACCAAGTATGTTTTTACTAATAATTGGTATAAGCAATATCTAAGCTTCATTTCTTCATATCGAGTGAAATGTACAAACATGTTCCTACACTTACCCACCCTATTCAACATCTGACAGACATTAATACAGTACAGAGCGAGCTGTACGTGTGATCATATTATTGAGGCCACTCTCTCTTAATTCAGGATCTCTAATTTATCCTCGCGATTATTTAAATATGTTCTGAGAATCTACTATTAACCCCTTCTATACCGGCGACGTCTTTTTACTTTATTTTGGACACTATTAGACGATTTGATTCCGTTTAAAATGGGCCTTCATCAATTAACAGGCTTTGAACTTTTTATTTAAGCTTGATGGAGGTCTATGGAAGAAAATAAAACACGATAAAAAGATACATAAAGGAACACATATACAGTATACGCTCATTCCCACTTAAGATACATAAAGGAACACATATACAGTATACGCTCATTCCCACTTAAGATACATAAAGGAACACATAATACAGTATACGCTCATTCCCACTTAAGATACATAAAGGAACACATATACAGTATACGCTCATTCCCACTTAACCCTCTCACGTTCTTGACGCAATTTTGAGCCTATTAGGGATACTTTAAAGCCTTTATTACCATCAGGGGTATTTAGAAACCTTTAGTTTAGTTACTTTAACCTCTGCAGTTGTCTTTGAGTTAGCTGTGGGCAGAAAACTAATTTTGGAGAGGTAATTATAAGAGTGAGAGAACTCTATTTCTTATTGCTAATCTGGCAACCTCTGCGTCAAATGATCGTGAGAGGGTTAAGATACATAAAGGAACACATATACAGTATACGCTCATTCCCACTTAAGGGAGCCCACCTCGCTTTATTTATCTGTCTCTCCCTCTCTCTTTGGCTTGTATCCATTCGGCCCCATTCAGCCTACTGTTTTAAGACGTTTACCCCCATCCAGGTGTCAATATTTTCCTGGCAAGCGATAGCGAGCCAACATATATATGTTTTTGTTTTGACAGTAAGCTAAATTTGTAAATTTTTCGATAGAAAAATGTCTCCGGCGAAGCCGCATTTCTCCATACAATGCTGGTTCGCTATCGCTCGCCAGGAAGAAATCGACACCTGGATGGGGATAAACGTCTTAAAACAGTTGGCTGAATGAGGCCGAAAGGATACAAGCCAGGGAAAAAGAAAAAAGGAGAGAAAGATAAAAACAAAGCCGGTGACCCCCCTTAAGCCGGTGACCCGCCTTAAGCCGGTGACCCGCCTTAAGGATTGAAGGAAGTTTGGGAAGGCGTTTTTGTTAGCCTAGGGGACAATCTAAAATACATTGATGGATAATTTGTGTCCGAGAGGTAGAATACAAGCTAAAGAAAGTCGTCCAGTGGTAACCAGAATAAAATGACAATTACTTAATTATGCTGAAGGAGTTAAGGGAGCCTACTTCACTTTTTTTTCTTTCTCTCTCTCTCTCTTTGTCTTGTATCCATTCGGCCCCATTCAGCCTACTGTTTTAAGACGTTTACCCCATGCAGGTGTCAATATTTTCCTGGCGAGCGGTAGCGAGCCAGCATATATATATTTTTATTCTGACAGCAAGTTAAATTTTTACATTTTTTGATAGAGAAATTTCTCCGGCGAAGCCGGATTTCTCCATACAATGCTGGCTCGCTATCGCTCGCCAGGAAGAAATCTACAATTGGATGTGGATAAACGTTTTAAAACATTTGGCTGAATGAGGCCGAATGGATACAAGCCAGGGAAAAAGAGAAAAGGAGAGAAAGATTAAAAAAAAAAAAAAACGGTGCCCCCCCCCCCCCCCTTTAAAGGTGGGGGCTCATGGGTTGAGATAAACATGGAATGATAATCGCCAAGCTGTACATAATTATCTTGCAAAATGCAATGGCACTGAAATAATTATTAACAATGGTATAAAGGATTTTGTGGATCGCCTATACCGGGCCTGTGACGTCACAAGAGTGTAATTCCACCATCCAGTCCAGGATGAGTATACTGGAGTGACGTCACTATGACGTCACAGGCCAGGTATAGATCTATCTATCTATCTATCTATCTATATGCTCAGGCCCAATCCCCATTTTGGGGGTAGCCGACTCAAAACAGAGCAAGAACAGGGAAAACACAAAAACAACATAAAACAAAAAATAAACACAGATAAAAAACACAAACTCTCACACATCCAGGTCACCCAGGAGAATACCCAGAGACCAGGGTTACCAAGGTCGCTCCAGCACTCCCCCGGCCCCTGACCACCCGGAGAGGTTCCGATCTCGGCAGGCAGACATGCAGCGGAGCCAAAGCCACAAGCCCTCCCACCACACTTCCAGGCGCACCCTTCATATTAATCGTCTCCCCGGGCCAGGCGCCTGATGGACTATTATCTAGTCCAACTTGCGCCCGACCCCTTACTCCAAATGACCACGCGTTCACTCAACTATTCACAAGCATTCTCCATTCACACCTGTCCACCACCACTTCCCCTGCCTGATCTATAGTCATTCCTCTATCATCCAAAGCCTTTCTTACACAGTCCCTCCATCTCAATGGGGGGTCTTCCTGCCCTTCTATCTCCCCTTGTACCTGACTCACATATTCTCTTTGTAAGCCTTTCATCTCCCATTCGTTCAACATGACCATACCAGCTCAGCACCCTTCTGTCCACTCTGGCTGACAAATGTTCCTGCTGCCCCACTCTCCTACGTATCTCTTCATTCCTCAATCTGTCTCTACGAGTAACTCCACACAGGTATAGATGATCCGCAAAATCCTTTATACCATTGTTAATAATTATTTCAGTGACATTGTATTTTACAGGATAATTATATGCAGGTTGGTGATTATTTGTCCATGTTTACCTCAACCCATACGCCCCCACCTTTAAGCAAACAGCTGTGCCTACAATCTCTCAATAAATGGTGGACTATCCTTGACTAGCGAAATAGTTATGGGTTTGGATATCTTTGAAGGGGTAGTGGCTTTTTATTTATTTATTTATTTATTTATTTATTTATTTTATTTTTGTATTTTTTTGTCTATTAATTAATGTATTTATATATATTTTTATTTTCGTCGTTAGACCTCCCTCAAACTTAGAAAAACACCCCCTAGACACCTCAAGACAAATGTGTACATTTTACGGTAGAAACATGCCGGTTCGTGCTAAATTACAGGCTCCTTATCTCCTGCCAGAAAACAATCGACACCTAAATGGCAAGATAGGTCTAAAATTTACCGAAATAGGGCGAAAGTTCTTAAAATCGTCAAACAAATGGGCCGAACATCTTCAAATCTCAAAGGCAATGGAGCTAAACACGAGGGAGAAAGGGGACCAGAAAAACGACCCATCTCCCCTTAAGGGGAGGTGTGGTGGAGTGGTCATGCCGCTGGATTGGTAATCCAATGGACCCGGGTTCAAATCCCGATATGTCAATGGGAAGATATTATTGGGATTGAATTTGTGCTGTACCTAGTATCAGTGCATTACCACAAAGCCCACCGAAATGCCAAAAAAATACCCTCATTGTTCCCTGATTAAATAACACTGTATGAATATTCCCATATTCAAAATATGTTACAGGGGAACAATGCCTAGTGAGTTCACTGCTCAATAGGTGGCGTTCTGAGAGTGAGGGTCTGAGTCTGGAGGGTGAGACAGTGAAGCACTTGAACGAAGCAACCAGCCGCTTCAGAGATGGAGCTGCTTCGAGCCATGAATGGATGCTTCATATGTCTCACTTCCCAGACTGGAACAAGACCTCACGGGCTGCACCGTGTTGAGCTGTGGAATGTACAGGCTCTCAGCCTATGCCGGAGAGGGAGTAGTTGGAATATAGAAACAAAAAAAATTAGCTTGCCTTTACATATGTGTGTGTGGTTGCGCAAAGTAAATATATATATATATATAAATGTGTAATGATAAATGGGGATAAATACAGTATATGCCACCTGTGTGTATGTGTGGTAAGGTCCAGATGTATATAAACACATATTTCTCTCTCTCTCTCTCTCTCTCTCACACACACCAAGGATATATGACAAATTAACTCTCCACATGAAACCAAGCATTACCAAACTTTCCGGACAAACATACACATACACACTTAACTTACACACACACAGACACACACGCACATACATATTGATAGATAGATAGACAGATAGACAGTTTATTGACCACAGCCTACATTTTTACATTAGTCTATAATACAAACATTTTACATAGTTCGAATATCAAACATTTAGAATGTTGAATTACAACTGTAGTCCAACATAAGATTAATATCGTTATTTATCTATAACATCAAATCATTAAAGGTAAATATTTTCATATTATTACATACACATCACACACACACACACACAGAGACACATACACACACACACACATACAAACAAACAAACACACACACACACACACACACACAACACAAGTACACAACACACACCCAGACACACACACAGACACACAACAAAAAACAAAAAACACACACACACCAATGTTTCCCACTTCTGCCATGGAGTCTGCCGGCTCTGGAATCTCTCAACTCAGGAACAACACAAGGGCAGAGCTAGAGGTTAACTTCAGGGTAGTGACCACTGGTTGGTGTCTAACTTTCAACTGATTTGACTGGGGGCCGGAGCTAGGTTTATAGGCTCGGTTCTGGACCCTGTAGACAATAGGGATCTCGAGTCTTATGGACTTATTTGAACTCTCAATAGATATGGGGACTAGGTAAGATGGTGATTACTGTTGTGGCACATGGCTATAGGAAGCCTTCAATTTATGATATAACTGAGCCTTAGTAAAAGGTACTATTTTGGCTATACTGGAAGTATTTATGGAAGGGAGACTGGATCTACTTTGTGGGGAGGACTGGAACAGCTGTGATAGGGGCGTCTCCCTTATATTGCTCAGTCTTCGTTCTATTGCATAGCTGAGGTGCTAATTTGACTATCCGAGTATGCAAAACAGGTGAATGGGTTATTGTGGGTACAGAGAAGTGAGTAAGGGGGTTAGACATGCATGGTTAGTTCATTGATAGGAAGAATTCCTAGGCTACCTGGCAATGACCCGGAAGTTAAAACAGGGGTCAGGTATACCTCCGCGGGGGTGGGGGTCTCCCTCCTCGGGTGGGTAAAATGGGGTAGCCGGGCGCTCTCCCTCTGGGATGGTCGTCCGGCGGCTGTGGCTAGGGGCTTGCCATATCACCAGTGTTTGTAATAACCCTCTGTTTATGAGACAGATGTGGGTGTTCTTAATATCAAAACCGAAGGTGCCTTGGCTAGCTGGGTGTAATCGGCTGGCTGTTAATTGCATGGCTTGCTGGATGTGGTGGAGACTGGTTGCTAACTCTGCCACATTTATCTGGAAGTATGGCAATAGAAATTAATTACTGGCCGCACCGACGACCATAGGGTGCAGGGTTGTGAATGGGTTGTAAGAGAATAGATGGCATGCAAGGGGTTAGTAAAGTTCTAATGTTGTTCTGGCCTACTAAGTGAAGGTAGGCTGGATAGGAGTATATATATAAAAGGTTGGAGAGCGTTAGCAACGGAAAAATCAAGGATCTTCAAGAGGTATGAGAGAGAGGCTAGGTCGGACAAGAGTCGAGAAGCGCGGGTATCTTAATGAGAGGGGGGGAAGCTCAGGGGGCTACAGGGAAATTTGACCCTAAGGTCTCTGGGCGTGGGGGTGGCATTAGGCTACAATTGATATTGGAGTTTGAAAGGACAGTGAAAGTACGTTAGCCAAATGCTACCGGGGGATGCAAATACGGGGTGGTATATGAGTCTGGAAAAGATAGAATCATGTGGACTGTGGGGTGGTGGGGGAGAAGGAGGTTAACTTCAGGTGTGTGCTTGACTGTGGATAAAGTAGGGAAAAACATGGTGTATTATTACTCGTCAATACGAGGGGTTATGGACCTATTATTTGACACGATTTCTTGTACGTCTAGGTGTCCCTGGGAACTGCGTTTTCTATGAAATATAGACCAAAGAAAAGCGGCAGTTCGTAGGGGTACTGCGTTATTGTTTCGAGGTACTATGATAGATACTGGTAACAAAGGTTATCTATACAATCTCTGGTTGGGGTAAGAATTACGTTACAGCATGGTGGCTAACATCTGTAGTCATGGCTGTCTAAGTCTTATGGGGCCAATGGTTCTATATCTTGGTGTACCCGTGGGTATCTTAATTTCTTATGAGTTTGGACATGTGGTTTTTTAACATCTACTTCTCGGATGTAAGAACATACATAGATATATGGCTGTCGGATTTGTTGGCGTTGCCTCAACTTAGGGACAGGGCATGGGTGTTTTTAATATGAATGTATATTCTTGTTCATCATCGTGTAGGTAGAATCGGGCGGGTAAGAGGTGTAGGACACAAAGTAAAATGGCGTAGTGTGGACTGTGGATACGAAGGAGGTAAGTGGAAGACGTATGACAATTGTGGAAAAGTAAATGGAAAAAGGTGAACACAATGGCAGATAAAGACACTTAACCTAAGGATTGAATACATAGATTTTATGGGCGATGAGTCTTCAGAAACTTAGTCTGGCAAGACAAGATATGTTAGGGAATGTTAACATTAATACTTAAACTAAGGATTGAATACATAGATTTATGGGGCGATGGGTCTTCAGAAACTTAGTCTGGCAAGACAAGATATGTTAGGGAATGTTAATATTAATACGTAACCTAAGGATTGAATACATCGATGAACGACGACATTATAGTCGTCGTCCTAATAAGGTGATGAAAACTGGTTGATCTGCACTTGGCACAATACGACATTAGGACAGTGCCGCTATGTCGTAGCAATACTGGTGGCAGTTAATATTATAGAGACACTTAGTTACTAGAGGAACAATGCAAGGGGGCGACTGAGCACGGGTTACATATATCTATACTCGTCATGGAAAATGATATACGAGGTCTAGGGACAGGCGTGGGTGTTTTAACTTCTAAGATATATAACATCTACTTCTCGGATGTAAGAACATACATAGATATATGGCTGTCTGATTTGTTGGCATTGGCTCAACGTAGGGACAGGGCATGGGTGTTTTTAATATGAATGTATATTCCTGTTCATCATCATTGTAGTTAGAAGTGTAGGACACGAGGGGGTAGTGTACGTGAGGTGTGGAAAATGGTCAGTTTAGAAGGGGTAGGTAGGTGCGGCCTGGAGCTGCTTAGCCCGCAGGCTGCGGGCTTGGGCCCGTCTGAATTGGCTGGCTCGGTCAGCTGGTCCTTTCGTTCTGTGGACCTTTCTTTCGGGTGTTTCTGTGTGGTGTTTGCTCGTGGCTTCTGTGGTGGGCTTCTTGTTCTGGGGCATTTTAGAGAGTATGTTGAATTTTATATTATGGACTACAGCCGTATTTTTGTTGGTTATATCGATGTCTAAAGCTCCAACTTCCTTATAGCCTGAAACTCGCAAGTGGCCAATTGAGAAGTTGTAGTTCTGTAGACTATACCTGCTATTAACCCCTTCAGCCCGATGACGTAATTGTCAGCATATTCTGGTTACCAATAGACGATTTTCTTTAGCTGTCATCTACCTAAAGGACTGACTCAGAGGGGTGAATACGATTTCAATAAACACTGAATAACATAGGCCATTCTTAAACTGCAAACAAATCGTCACATTTTAGCTAAAGTCAAGGTAAAAATGCGTCATCGTCCTGAAGGGGTTAACTGTCAGAGAGAGAGAGAGTGAGAGAGAGAGAGAAATTAAACCACAACCATAACATGAGTTTGAAATACGAGTGGTCAATTTTATAGCCTATTAGGTTGCGAAGCTGTGTACATGTTCAATGACAAGTCTTTTTGGTTAATAGTTTCATCTACAATCAGCGATTCCCAACCTTTTTTCTGTAATTTCCCCCTCCAACCAGTTCAACCATCCAGATTTCCCCCTTCATGTGGACAAGGGAAAGAGTAGTCGAAACACACTGTGACTACACTCACTCTCTCTCTCTCTCTCTCTCTCTCTCGGGCATGAGAAAATCCATCTCCGAGATTTTTTTTTTTATTGCTAGTAGTAGTAGTAGTAGGCAGTGTAATCATGTAATTATTTCCCCCCTGGTAGCTTCAAATTTCCCCCAGGTTGGGAAATGCTGAGTCGATTCTACATATTGGTTAATACTTCTGATATTAACCCGGCAAGCGCGAAAGGCCTCACGGAAGGCTTCCTATAGGGAACGCGATAGGCCTCACGGAAGCAGGACCATAAAAAAAGCTTTCCAAAAAAAAAAAGGGCCTATCAAAAAAAAAAAATTTGTCTCTAGGTGAGATAATTCCCCTCCAGTACTCATCCATGTAAATCTCACCCACCCCCCTCCCCTCCTTCCCCACCTTATTCCCCCCTCCCTCCCCTCCTCAATTATCACCTATTTTCCCTCTTATTATCATCATTTATCGGTTATTTTTCTCTCCCGCGATAATGTAGCACAAGTGGGTTGCAGAAAAGATCGATATGTAACACCCAGACACCAGCCCACACCGCCCCGCTTGTCTCAGTTACCTCACAGACAGCGAGAGAGGAGGGTTGACTGTAGCTCTCTCTCGCCTGACATTACGACCGGGTGGCCAATATCTTCGTTTTTCACCACCCAAATGCTTTTCCCACTTATTTTAGCACTCTTGAAGGTTCATATATACATCATATATGTAAAATAAAAGCATACCGAAAACAAATAATGGTCTATATTGTAAATATAACGAATTCTGTCAGAATCCAAGGCTAGAAATACACAAATAACTACCCTAGCCCCTAGGTCTATTTAGCGCTTACCGGGTTAATGGTTACAAATATGATGTGGGGGAGGGTGGTGGTGGCAGAGGGGAGGGTGGTGGAGGCAGAGGGGAGGATGGTGGTGGCAGAGGGGTGGGTGGTGGTGGCAGAGGGGAGGGTGGTGGTGGCAGAGGGGTGGGTGGTGGAGGGTGGTGGTGGCAGAGGGGAGGGTGATGGTGGCAGAGGGGAGGGTGGTGATGTGGAGGGGTGGCAGAGGGGAGGAGGGTGGGGTTGATGTGTAGGTGGTAGTGCACAGTGTAAGAGTTAAGGCAAGCCCTTGCAATACGCAAAAAAGTTATTAGTAAGTTGTGTCACTATTGTATCGTCAAGTAAACAGTTTAAGGTAATTAATGCGGTGTTTTATTAACTCCAGATTTAATGTTCTCTCTCTCTATCTTGGAAATATAAACATGCAAATAGTCAAGGCAAGGAGAGGAGTTAGTGTCCGTATCGTATCAAGTAAACAGTTTACTTATATTCCTCTCTCCATCACCCCTTCTCTCCTCTCAATACTCTTCGGTAAGTAGATGCGAGGTGCCGTTGCAAAGGCTTATCCCCCAATACCTTCACCTGACCTATAGATTTTTCGGGTGTACTATGATTGTAATATGAAAATGTAGCATTCTGGAAAAGACTGAATGTTCCACTTGTGGCAGAATAATGCGATACCTTTAAAAATAGGCCTATATTTATATGATTTTTAATTACTGAATTACTTCGATCTTATTACTCATACTAAACACAATACATTCTAATACTAATGTGTTATCTTTTTAACTATTTGTTTAGAATATATGTTTATGAAACCACGGTTAATAATAATCCTTGATATGTCAGGTCAGGTGAAGGTATTGAGGGATAAGCCTCAATGAATAATAACAATATAAGTAGATAACCACTCTTTAAATACAGACAAACAGTAAGCAGAGATTATACGAGAAACGTAAAGTTAAAAATACTTTATTTTTATTTATATCTAATTTAAGAATAGTCACAATAATTGACCTTGATAAAACTAAATTATGCAACAATACCTTGTATCATTATTATATTAAGATATGATACATTTACTCACATATAAAAATATTTTGTATGTTTTAATACTTAATACTACTACTACTACTACTAATAATAATAATATTAATAATAATAATAATAATTTAATGACACTGAGATAGGGTGGGTGTTAAAGGGATCTGCTGTGCTTGGGCCAGTCGGCTCTCTGCAGTCTCCCGTTTTCTTATGTTCTAATATTATGAGACGGTCCTTTGAGGGGAGTTTGGCGAAACAGCCGCAAAGTAAATTCAAAATAATAAGAAAATATAGGCTAGTAGGCTACAGTATAACTAAATATTAATAACAAGCAAGGGTAATGATATTTTGAAACGGAATCTCTCACCTCTAATTCATTAAAAATAAGAAAACATTACATTGGAAACAAATAATATGATTACTTATTAGATTACGATGCAATTCATCAACGGTTTTCATCATTGTAAAGTTTTTAAAGTAGTGTTACCATCCAATTGTATATGTTAAATTATTTATCTATATTTCAAAGATAATCCTGGAAATAGAGTTATTATATATTATTTTCATGTTAAATGTAACGTATTTGTAATATGTATCTAATTATCGATGAAATCAAATCTGATGGTAATAGGTTTTTGAAAGAGAAAAAAAGTAACCGAACAAATAATATGAATAATTACATATAAGAACATAAGAAAACGGGGGTCTGCAGAGAGCCGATTGGCCCACACAAGGCATATCCCTTTCAAACCCAACCCATCTCGTCCATATGCCTATTTAATGTTAACATAATAAAACGGGAGTCTGCAGAAAGCCGGGCCCAAACAAGACAGATCCTTCTCACACTCAACCCCAATTACAAGGCCTAATTATAGGCCCAGCTCACTAATAGGCCTACCATGAGGACCGACCTCACCAACACGGTCAGAGGTCAGACAATGGGGGTTTGCAGAGCGTCGATTCGCCCACACCCGTAGGATCCCCTCACACCCAACCCATCTCGTCCATATGATGATGCAGTTTTTACCACCATACACTCCCTGCTGAATAGCAAGGCTAGGGTGGGTGCCCTGATGAATCAGGGACTTAGTGAATAGTTGCCACAAATTGCTAGACCGCACCGTTCACCAACAGCACTGACATCTGCCAATAACTCACTGGCTGGCCCGAGGCTCGAACCGCCAACCTCACGGTTAGCAGGCGAACGCTCTACCAATCGAGCTACGGCCTATCTAATGTTTTCTTTAAGCTCTCCATGGTTCTTGATCCCACTATAGCACTTGGTAGCCTATTCCACCTATCTACAACTCTGTTACCAAACCAACATTTGTCTATATTTTTTCTGAAACGAAATTTATCGAATTTGAAACCATTTGTTCTTTCGCTATCACTGAGCTTCAGTACATCTTTCATGCACCCTTTATTAAGGAGGCATGGAAGATGTACTGAATAGATGTACTGATTATAGCGAAAGAACTCGAAACAATTGTTTCACATTATATATATTTCGTTTTAGAAAAAAATATAGGCAAATATTGGTAGGGAGCTTCAAGACAAAATTATATAGGCAAATATATATAGGCATATAGACGAGAAGGGTTGGGTATGAAGGGGATCTGCCGGGTATGGGCCAATCGGCGCTCTGCAGACCCCCGTAATCTTGTATTGATATCTGACCGTTTTGGTGAGGTTGAGTTGGGTCTTAAAGGATATCATAAATATGAGAGATAATTGTTTTTAATATCTTGACTGTGAGGGATATTCCTAATAAGATGAATTCACTGAGCCAAAGATAGTGTAAATTAAATGAAAGGAAGCATATGAAGACACTGCAGCACTGAATAATTAATTCATTAGTGTGGAAGCTTTATCGGCTCATTTATCGCAGGCCAATGTCACATTTGTAAGGTAATATAGATAATATGTTTACAGTTTAATAGTAGAGAAAAACTTGATATAGACAAATACGGATAAACATAACCAAAATAAGAACTAGGAAATCTGCATAGAACCGACCATCCCACACGAGGTAAGAACTAGGAAATCTGCATAGAACCGACCATCCCACACGAGGCAGATCCCATTCACACCCAACCAGATAAATACAGAAAGAGGTTCCGAACCATCCGGAAACAAGGCAAGAAGATAAGCTACTTAAAAGGACTGATTGAGAATGTAAGTATGCATTATTTATCATATTCGTGTGTATTCCCTGAAAATGTATCTCAACCTCCACCCTGGAGGTATGTACGAAACTAGGACTTAAAATCATTATGTATGAGGATGATGCAGCCCACGTCACGTGTATTATGATGGCTCAATTGCAGAAATGGAAGAACAAGGTTGGTGTCTTGGTAATAGACAAGGTGAATGAAGTAATAGAGAGCGAGTATTGATATAGAATATCTGATAAAGTTTCTTCAACTCTAGCAGAGATTTGTGCAATTCTCTATGGACTATTAGATATCAGAAATGGAGAGAACATAAGAAAACGTGAGTCTGCAGAAAGCCGATTGGCCCACACACGGCAGATCCCTTTCACACCTAACCCATTTCGTCCATTATGCCTATATAATTTTAACTTAAAGCTTTATATCGTTCGTAATCCCACAATGGCACTCGGTAGCCTATTCCACATATCCACAACGCCGTTACCAAATTAATGACTTGTAGAAATCCTCGTTTAAATGATGTCGCAAAACAAGTTATACGGATGATCAACAATGAAGTTAAAGTGTTAGCTAGAATGTAAAAATATAAGTAGCCTACATTGTCGAGATAAACTGGTGGAATATAACTTCTCTTGCTGTCATTATTATTATTGTTATTCTTATTATCATCATTATTGTTATTATTATTACATTATTATTATTATTATTGTTATGCCAGGTTTTTACTGGGGTTTAATTGGTTTTGATCAAGTGGGCTCTTCCTAACTGGAGAAGTTATATTGTTTTACCACAGACACAGAAAGACAATAGAGGATAATTATCACCAGACGTGTATTCATATTCCGTTTATTTGCACAAGAATATCGCATACGTAAAAGCTAGAACAATAATGGTCAAGAACAAAACAATTAAAGTGAACGAACGAGGCTCCACTACGTCTGACTCGCAAGACTGGATTATTCTATGCTATATCTAAGTAAGTATTAGGGACCGCTTTCTAACTGAAAGATTACACTTGTCCTGTATTTATTTCAGAGTTAAGATCGAGTAGCACTCCTTTCAATCGAGGATTTACACTTGTGCTTAGAAAGGTTATATAGTAATTATATGTGAACTTGAGGTATTTACCTGCGTAGAGTTATTCTGGAATTTGGGAGCTATAGTTATAAACGTAATTATTTTCCTGAGGTTAAATCACTGTGGTGCTTACGCATAAGTTAACTTGAATTTATTTGTTATTAATTTTAGCAGAATTATTATCAGTACTGCCCTAATTTCTTTGAGTTTCACTAGAGCTTCCTTTCTCTCGCTTTTATATACGTGCGTAGTATCCGATGTTTCCAGAATACCTTTTATCATATACGCAGTAGATATATATTAATTACTTTCACTTTCGATCTTTATATACTTTCTCTCTGACAACACGCCAAGTATAATTTCTTTTCACAGTTAGATCTTCTATAACTTTTACGGTATAATAACTTCACTTTTGATGTGTAGAATAATTAATCCAATGGGTGTAGAATTAGTAATCCAATCTGGGGTAGATCCGCTGGCCGTGGGGTTGTCCTGACGCCACTGGGTTCCCACAGTGTAACTCGAGCACTTTGGTTTGGGACCTTAAATAACTAAATTGCCTAGCCCAAGCCGTGACAAAATAGCATCGAGCGAACGCAGGAGTGAACTCCTGTCTACTCTGGTCTTTATAAGTACTTTGATGAATTTCTTGTGGTTTGGTCTATCCTGGATAAAGCTAATTAGTACCTGACTGTCCGCTTATATCCACAATAGCGCCGGGGTTGAGGTAGGCCGAGAATATTAGATTACTTCACCCAGAAGGCTCTAATAAACCAGCTTGCTGATACCCACTAAAAATAATTAGTATAATGGGTGACTACAGTCTCGTAATTGTGTCTACGCCTTTGCGATCAACTGAACCAATTCTTCAACTGTGTCCTCAACTTTCGAATCTGTCCTTTTACCCGGGGTGTCAAGAACAGCTCTAGATTGAGATGTCGATCCTAAAATCTTCCGTCATAGTCATACCGTTTCTCAGGGCCTCGGGGGTGATATTGTTGAGCATCAGAAAGGCACCTAGGGGTAGGATGTTGTAGGGTGGTTAGTTCCTTAATTGTGGCTTGGAGAGGGGTGATATACTTTTTTACTTATAGTGCCATTTCTTGATTAATTTCTCTTCTTCGCTTTTCTTCTTCTGTTGGACTTTGGAATTGGTTATGTTGATGGATAAGTTGTTCCCTGGTGTTAGAGGGCGTGTCATCTCGATGGTAGTACATTACATTACATTAATGAAGTCAACGCACCAGGCGACAAAGGCCATATGGCACGAAATAGGTAAAGACGGGAAGGAAGTTAACTAAATATCATCGAGAACTCGAACATGATGAAGGAAGGACATAAGACGGGAGATAGAAAACGAGGGAGATTCAGAAAGAAAATCTGCAAGACATGGCGGCCGGCGGAGGAAAGCCAGAAAAGGGAAGAAACGCGTGCGGGCAACGGAAAATAAGGGGCAATCGAGGAAAAGATGGGAGACAGAAAGCTGAACGGTACAGCGCGAGCAAAGAGTCGGAGGAGAACGGGACATTAAAAACGAATGGGTAAGTCTGGTGTGGCCAATGCGGAGACGGGCCAAAGCCGTCTCCCATCGGCGATTACGGTGGGAGGGATCAGACCACCCAGAAACGGACGGTTTGACAGAACGAAGTTTATTAACGGAGATAGTGGACCACTGAGTCTGCCACCTCGACCAAAGAAACCTGGACAAGGCAGGGAAGAAATCAGAGGCCGGGACAGCAAGTGAGGAGCGGGTACCCCGCACGGCAGCAGAACGAGCAAGGCAATCAACCCGCTCATTACCGCAAACGTCAACGTGACTGGGAACCCAGCAAAAACGGACAAGCTTTTTGCGGACGGAAAGGCGGAAAAGCCATTCCTGAATGGAAAGAACTAAAGGGTGTAGAGCAGGGGAGGACTGTAAGATAAGTAGAGCACTGAGAGAATCAGAGAACAAAGTAAAGGACGAGGAGGGGAAGGAACACATAAAACGGAGGGCAATAAAAATAGCATAAAGTTCAGCAGTTAATATACTGGCAACGGGAGGTAAAGAATATTGATACGAGCAAGTGGGAAAAAGGACGGCAAACCCCACGCCTACCGACGTCTTGGAGCCATCAGTAAACACAGGAGTGGTTGTAGCGTGAAGAGAGAGGTGATCTAAGAAACGAGACCGAAGAACGAGGGGAGAAGTAGAGGACTTGGAACAAGGGAGGATGGAAGGGCAAACCGAAGGACGAGGGAAAAGCCAGGGGGGAAAAGAGCAAAAGCGGAAAGGGAGGACGTTAGAAACAGGGAAAGAGCACGATGCGAGCAGCGAGAGCATGCGGACAGAAAACGGAGAACCAAGACGGGGGTGAGACGAAAAAGTAGCAACGACCGAAGGGGGAAGGGAAAGATATGAAGATGGGAATTGTTGAAGGCGAGCGTAAGAACGAAGGGACAGGAGAGCCCGACGGCGATAAAGAGAAGGGAAACCAGACTCAGCATAGAGGCTTTCAACAGGAGAGGAACGAAAAGCACCAAGGGCAAGACGAAGAGCAGAGTGATGAACAGAATCAAGAGCATGGAGAACAGAATCAGAGGCTGAAGAGTAAACTTGACAGCCATAATCCAACTTAGAGAGGACAAGAACCGTATGAAGCCGAAGAAGAAGCGCTCGATCAGCACCCCAAGTGAGGTGGGACAAGGACTGAAGAAGGCGGAGGCGGAGTAAGGCAGCAACCTTGAGAGAAGAAACATGAGCGGACCAATTAAGACGAGAATCAAAAGTAAGACCCAAAAAAGTAGTAGAGGAACGATAAGGGAGGGCAGTACCATAAAGAGTAAGAGGAGGATGAGGAATAGAATGGCAACGAGTAAAGGACATCACGCAGGATTTGGAGGTGGAAAAACGGAACCCGTGGCGGGTTGCCCATGAAGAAACAGCCAGAATAGCGGATTGGATAAGAAGACGTAAAGCAGCAATATCTGAGTCGGCTGCGTAAATCGCAAAGTCGTCGACATACAAGGAAGACCGAACCCCGACAGGAAGAGAAGACACGATACCGTTGATAGCAATGAGAAAAAGGACGGTACTCAGGACACAACCCTGAGGGACACCTTCCAACTGAGGGTAAAGACGAGATAAGTGGGAAGCGACTCTGACACGAAAGGACCGAGAAGAAAGAAAATTCTGAATAAAGACTCCTAGATTACCGTAAATGCCACAAGAACGGAGCTGACGCAAAATGTGGTACTTCCAGGTAGAATCATAGGCTTTTTCGAGATCGAAAAAAACAGCAATGACAGTTTGACGACGAGCAAAAGCTGTCCTGATATAAGATTCCAAGCGAATGAGGGGGTCAAGCGTACTACGAGCACGTCTGAACCCGAACTGGGAAGAAGACAACAAATGGCGCGACTCAAGAATCCACATGAGACGAGCGTTAATCATACGTTCAAAGAGTTTACACAGGCAACTCGTAAGGACAATAGGGCGATAGTCCTGTGGGGAGAACCCAGACTTGCCAGGTTTAAGAAAAGGTATGGTCAGGGCAGTACTCCAAGAGGGAGGGAAAACACCAGAAGACCAAATCTTGTTATAGAGAGCTAACAAGAAGACCAGAGCTTGCGAGGAAAGATGTTTGAGCATGAGATAATGGATACCATCAGGACCCTCAGAAGTGTTCTTACAGGCACGGAGAGCGGTGCGTAACTCAGATGAGGAAAAAGGAGCATTATAGGATTCGTCAGAGGAAAGACTAAAAGCAATTGGAGTACTTTCCGCAACGACTTTAAGCGAGTGAAACTCAGCAGAGAGGTGAGAACCACTGCTAACTGAGCTAAAGTACGAGCCCAATCGATTAGCAATTGTTTCGGAGTCTGCCACAGAAACACCATCAATGCGGAGGACTGGAGCACGGAAGGGAAGATGTTTACCAGAGATCTTACGAATACGTTTCCAAACCGAAGCGACAGGAGTGCGAGACGTAAGAGAAGAAACATAGGACTCCCAACTCCGGCGTTTAGCGGCTTTGGTAGTACGACGGAAAAGAGCAGACGCACGGCGAAAGAGAAAAAATGACTCCTGAGAAGCAGGGGTGAGACGCTTACGGCGAAAACTCTTCCAAGCCGCCCGTTTAACCCGGAGGGCCCTGGAACACTCAGGAGACCACCAAGGGACGCATTTAGACGAGAAAGGGCGAGACGTCCGGGGAATGGACGTCAAAGCAGCACCGAAAACCAGATCCAGAAAAAACGAGAGCATGACACGGACCGATGAGAAAGGAGGAGGAAGCAAAGAAGGAACAGTAAGGGAAGCGAAAGAAGACCAGTCCGCCCGCTGGAAGCACCAACGAGGGGAGTTAGGAGTAGGAGAGTAGGTAGTCAGAGAAAGGAGAATGGGAAAATGGTCGGAATTGTGAGAATTCTCGAGAACTGACCAATGAAAATCAAGGGAAACGGAAGGGGAACACAGGGAAAGATCGATACAGGAAAACGTACGAGTCCGAGCATCAAAATGAGTAGGAGCACCAGAATTAAGGATAAAAAGATTACGGGCCGAGAGAAAAGGTTCAAGCCGACGACCCCGGGGTGAAATAACATTGTCACCCCACAAGGTGTGCCGACCATTAAAATCACCAAGGACTAAGAATGGAGTGGGCAACTTTGATAAAATCCCGGAGAATTCGGTAAAATCGATGGGAAGAGAAGGCGACAAATACACAGAAACCACTGTGAACCAGCGGTCAAGATAGACTCTAGCAAAGGTGCAAGGGAAATGAGTAGAAAAGGACAGCTCCTCAAAAGGGACAGAACGATGAATAAGAAGACAAGTATCATAGAGAGAGTGGGGAGAACTATAAAAAGAGTAATGAGGAAAGGGAACAGGAGGAGAGAAAAGACGAGTCTCCTGAAGACAAACGACCTTAGGGGAGTGAAGAGAAAGAAGAAAACGTAAGTCAATCCTTTGAGCATTAAGACTACGAAGATTCCACTGCAAAATGGACATAATTAAAGAAAAAGAAAAAAGAAACTAAGAGGAGACAAAGGACGAAAAAACAACGAAAACAGACAAAAGAAAACCAGAAAAGGAGGCAAAAGCCACCGAAAATAAGAACGCACAGAAAAAGAGGAAGGACACACAGAGAAGGAAAGAAATATACACAAAGAACAATAAAGGTAAAACACACACACTTATGTACAACTAAGAAAAGGTGAATGAGGATAACGGGGAGAATTAAAAGGAGGCAAAAGCCAACAAAAAAAGAAAGGGAAGAATACACACTTATGCACAACAATGAAAAGACGGATGGGCGAACGGGGAGACAGATAAATACAAATAATGATAAAGGGAAAAACACACACTTATGTACAACAATGAAGAGGTGGATGGGTTAACGGGGAGACAGAAGAGAAGGAGGCAGAGGGGAGGACCGAAAACCGGGGGGCATAGGGAGGCTTGACAGCGAAAGAGAAGAAGAAAGAGGAGGGCCAGAGTGAGAGGACGAAAGAGAGACAGAAGGAAGAGAAGAAGGTTGGGAAGGGGTAGAGACGGAAGAGGGGGGGACAGGGGAAGGAGGAGGCGGTTGAGGGGTAAGGGGCAGTGTAGAGGGGACGGGATGAATGTCAGCTGAAACGGTAAGAGGCGGGGGACGAGAAGAATCGAGAAAGGCTCGAATCTTGGGAATGGACTCAAAGGACATGTTTAAGACAGAGGGAGGGCGAAGGCAGGAAGAAGAAGAAAGAGATAGAGAGGAGGAGGAAGGAGGGGTGGAGGAAGGAGGCAACCTCTTTTTCTTCTTCTCACCGGGACTCGGACTCCGGACAGTACGGTGGAAGTCCCTGCGTTTAGAAGAGGAGTGGGGAGAGGGAGAACGGGAGGTACGGGAAGGAATTTTGGAAATCCGTTTGGTAGAGACAGGAGACCGGAAGGAAAGGGAACCACGTGACGAGGGAGGAGGAGAACGAGAGGAAGGCTTGGGATGGGACCGCTGGCGGGTGGGGCGTTGAGCCAAACCAGAAGAGAGGCGAGGAGAGGAAGTGGAAGGAGAGGAAACGGAAGTAGGAGTAGAAGAGTCAAGCACAGAGAAAGAGTTAGACAAAGGGATAGAAGACGAAGAGACAGGAATAGGAGGAGTGGAGACAGAAGAAACCGAAGACGTAGAAGTAAGGGAAGAAGGGACAGAGAGCGGAACAGAGGAAGTAGAGGAAGAGGAGGACGAGGACAAGGGAAGCGGAACGGAGGGAGTGGAAGAAGAGACGGGAGGGTGAGAAAGAAGTGCAGAAATCGGACGAGGTGAGAAGCCCAGGCGAAGAGCTTCCTTACGGGCAGCAGAGTGAGTAAGGCCTTGTTTTGCTTTAAGAATTGTAACTTCAGATTCAAATTTGTAAACGGGGCAATCATGGGAATAGGCAGGATGGGAGGCTTTACAGTTGAGGCAGCAGGGGGTCGTAGACGGGCATTCATCAGCAATATGGCCAGGTTGCGCACAGTACGGGCAAGTAGGATAGTCGGGGTTGAGAGAGCGACAGTACTTCACGGGATGGCCAAAACGCCAGCAACCCCTGCACTGCTGAGGGCGGGGAAGGGATTCTAAGACGTCGACGCGAGTACCACCGACAATAACGTGAGAAGGGAGAATATTACCGTCGAACGTTATTTTAGCGATATTAGAGGGATAGCGGCGATTGTGGCGAGGTTGGATGGTGTAACAGACAATATTAATTACAACATGGTCTTGAGCAACAACGGCCTTCCCAATAAGGTCGGCACAATCTTTGAAGTCCCGATCACCGAGTTGGATATAAGAAGGGATCAGGACAGTACCTGTGCACGAGTTCATTCTTTGGTCTTTAAAAGCAGGGATGGGAGTACCGTTGGGATCTGCAAAGGCTGCCATAGCAGCAGCCTGACTCTCGTTTTGCACTGTAACTAGACGGGAATGATCATGACGAGAGTGGAAAGTGACATCCTTGCCCACCCTCTGAAGGAGACTGAGGTGGAACAGAAGGTCATCTCCGGCAAGAGGGGCTGAGGCGGGGATAGAAAAGAATTTAACAAAATCGGCAGGGGCAAAGAGATCGGAGAGAGGAAGAATAGAAGAACGAGGGCGAGCAGAAGAAGAAACTGAAGTAGATGGAACCGAAGGCGAAGGAACTGAAGAAGAAGAAAAAGAAGGAGAATATGGTTCGAAAGTGACGATGTGAGATGAGGAAGCAATGGAGGAAGGAAGAGCGGCAGATGCAGTAGAAGGGATAGCAAACGACGGAAGAGAAGAGGGCAGAACCGGCGGAGCGGGGAGGGATATGGAAGAGGAAGCTGTAGAAGAAAGAGCAGGCTGAACTAATGAAGAATCGGAAAGAGAGGTGACACACTCCACGTCTACCAAAGGCGAAGCCGAGGAAGGCGCCGGAGAGCGGACAATGAGGAGAGAGTCAGAGGTTTGAGCTGGTACGGTACGAGTAGGTACGGATGCGTCTAGGGCGGAAGCCCCAGAGAGTTGAGAAAGGTCAGGTGGAGAGTCCGTGAGATCGCGTGGGACGGGGACAGGGTGCGCCTTAGCCTGGTCCGGGGTAGTGGGGTTGGATGGACGTACCATGATGACCCAAGTTGTTTTTACTATTCTAATTTCGGTTTGTCGGAAAACGAAAAAGGAAAGAAAAACTAACCAAGGGGAAGAAAAAGAAAGAAAAAGAAAAGAAAAACAGAAACAAAGCAAAAAGAAAGAGCGTACCAGAAGAGCTAACAGAGCCCCCCGTCGCGAGGCAGGGAGCACCGACCCCCACACCGACGGCACAAACAGGGGCAGGTCCTAGGGGGTTCATCCCCATACCCTACCCCCCTAGACAAGGGGGGATAGCACCACTACGTACAGAGAGGCCTAGCTTAGGCAAAACCGCTATACTGGGACTGAGGGCAAAATGAATTGCAAACATCCCCAATCTGTACGTAATGGAGGGCAGCCGGACAGAAGCCAGGAAACCCACCAGGAAGGTAGACCGGACCCCCGGAAACCGAGACCGGGCCTCACTGATGGGCGGTCCATGGGGCGACAGCACGGGCGACCGCGCCGCCGCCCCCGGTACCAACCCCCATGTGCAGTGAGCTAGCTGCCACTGCCCCTGTAAACGGGTAGGAGTCAGAACTCCCCACTCAGCGAGGGAAGGCGTCTAGAGCCTAGCCGGCACAATTTAGTGAAAAAGGAGGAGGAAACCCTCCGCAAAGCGAGGTCAAAATCGGGAATCAGAAAAACGCCGTCACCGGAAGGTTCCGCTTATCCCAAAGACGACGGGGGGGTACTTCGTCCACGACGTCGCTGTAATCCCTGCTCCGAAGAGTGGATGACAGCGACCCCGCTTCGAGCCCCGCCACCACGACAAGGTGGCCCCCCAACGGCGGGGTCGATGGTAGTAACTCGTGTTGTCTGGGGGCGGTTGTGTCCTTTTTAACTCTGGGGTGAGGTGATATAATATGATATTGTCTTCTGATTTGGTCTGGGGCTGTTATGTGTTTTACAGGCTGGAGGTAGATGGAGTGGACAGTGGTTGCAAGTTTGTAGGTTTGGGGTGTTGCAGGAGAAGTGTAATATCGGCGAGAACTGATCACATGTTATCTTCTGCCCTGCACAGGTATATAATTGTTATCCTTGAGTCTTTGAGTCGACGTTTTCTCTGATGCGGGAGAGGTGTGGTAGAGAGAGAAAACGACTTGTGGTGGTGAATGCTTGGGTAACTGTTTCTCTGTTATTGGTAGAGGTGGTGGTGGTGGTGGTGGTGGTGAGCAGCTATAGGTCTTGGTATGTTGGCTGTGGTGGTGAATATGTTTTTCTGTTATTTCACTTCCTTCTTCCCCATCAAAGCCACGACCTCGTGGCTGGAGCTGGTCACACCAGGCATTTTCTTGGTGGAAACAAATTTCCATTTGTCGAGATATTCCCACCATGTCATAGAGCTTCTATCTGCTGGTTTGCTCAGGTTAGCATAAAGAGTTATGCACGGTATCTCTGTATATGTCCCGAGGGCTGCTTCTAGTTGATGTAGGAACTTAATATTCTTAGTTACGTCATTGGTTTGGGTCCCTATGATCTTGATGTAAGGACCACTTCTGGGAATGCGGGTTGTTGCCGGCTTAGTTTTGGTTGAGGTGTTGGTTTTCTTAATCCTTGTGGGAGCCAGGGAACCCTTTTTAATGACTGGGTTTTGATGGATTACAGTGATGATGGATGAGGGTGCTGGAATTACTTGAGTATTGCTTGCTATCTTCAAGGTTGGAGCGAACACGGATGATTGATCGGAGACGAAAGGAACAGGGGCCGGTCGACGAATGTGGTGTGCAGGTGGGTGTTTTAGCCCGACTGTATCATAGGAGGAGAGATTATCTTCGGCGGATGGGGCAAGTGAAGAAGGGTTGGATGGAGGAGGTTCATATGATTTCGGAGGTGCTGAAGGTGATGTAGTAGACATGGAGGCTGTTGGTGAAGATGTAGAACAGGCTTTACCATAAAAGCTGGTGGAGGTAGGTGGTCGAGTATATGGAGACTTCTGAGGTGGCTGTGGTTGGATGTTGACTTTTTTCTTCTTTGGTGATTTGGCTTTAGGAGTGGCTTTAGCCTGATGGTTATGGCTTTTGTTCCTGATCGCTATTTGGATTTTTGGTATCCTTCTAGGGGAGTCTTCTGGAACGTCTTCAATCTTAGCTAGGTGGTAGATGGGTGGAGTTTTTCCGGGCACAGGCTCTCTCGCCGAGGCCATAGAACTGGGCGGGGGACAGTCTTCTTCATCGTGGTACTCGATGCAGTCCTTTTCTTTAGCCGGGTGGTAGATGGGTGGAGGTGTCCACGGCACAGGCTCCCTCGCCGAGGCCATATAAATGGGCGGGGGAGGCTCAAAAAAATCTCAAGGAGGGTCTTCCATCTCTTCTAGTTCTTCTTCCTCTTGGTCTTCATGGTCTTCCCTCTCTTCTATTTCTTCTTCCTCTTGGTCTTCATCGATAGCTTGAATTTGGTGCATTTCCGGGGAACAGTATTCTTCATCGTGGTACTCGATGCAGTCCTTTTCTTTAGCCGGATGGTAGATGGGTGGAGGTGTCCACGGCACAGGCTCCCTCGCCGAGGCCATATAAATGGGCGGGGGAGGCTCAAAAAAATCTAGAGGAGGGTCTTCCATCTCTTCTAGTTCTTCTTCCTCTTGGTCTTCATGGTCTTCCCTCTCTTCTATTTCTTCTTCCTCTTGGTCTTCATCGATGGCTTGAATTTGGTGCATTTCCGGGGAACAGTATTCTTCATCGTGGTACTTGATGCAGTCCTTTTCTTTAGCCGGATGGTAGATGGGTGGAGGTGTCCACGGCACAGGCTCCCTCACCGAGGCCATATAAATGGGCGGGGGAGGCTCAACAAAATCTTGAGGAGGGTCTTCCATCTCTTCTAGTTCTTCTTCCTCTTGGTCTTCATGGTCTTCCATCTCTTCTATTTCTTCTTCCTCTTGGGCTTCATCGATGGCTTGAATTTGGTAAATTTCCTGGAGACAGCACTCCTCACACTGGCACTCAATGTCCATTGTCTTAGCTGGGTCGATCTCCCAGGTGTCAGGGATCGGGTAAGTGGGATCGCAAGCTTCCCAACTGAAGGGAGGCTCAAAAAAATCTCTAGGAGGGTCTTCCATCTCTTCTAGTTCTTCTTCCTCTTGGTCTTCATGGTCTTCCATCTCTTCTATATCGTCTTCCTCTTGGTCTTCATCGATGGCTTGAATTTGGTAAATTTCCTGGAGACAGCACTCCTCACACTGGCACTCAATGTCCATTGTCTTAGCTGGGTCGATCTCCCAGGTGTCAGGGATCGGGTAACCGGGATCGCAAGCTTCCCAACTGAATGGGTAATTTAACCTAATGGGCTCTTGAGGGTGAGTGTTCCAGGGTACCGGTTTCCTTGCCGAGGCTATCTCTAGGTACGGGCGAAGATCCTGAATTTCAAATTTTTTGGGGGGGCCTCGGGTTTCCTGTTGGTTGTTCTGGTAAGATTGACCAGGATGATGGTGGTTAGGGAAGCTTCGCAGATTTCCTTGTGGGTGGCCTGACGAGAGGGGTTGGGGGCGGCCTTGGGATGAGTACTGCGGTCTTTTCCTTCGTTTTTTGGTTTGTCCGGGTCTTCGGTACACTTGAGGGTGTGTGGGGGGGTTTCTGATGGCTTCTTTTGTGGAAGTTTTAGGCCGGTCGGCCAACAGCTTGCGAATAGTGATGATATCCTTTGTAAATTCCACGGGATCGTGGATATCAAAGTATTCCCTAATATTTGAGGGAAGGATCCTTAAGAGCACACAGAACACCTGTTGCTGTTGTTGCTCATAAGTGTACAGAGGGTAAGCACGTTTTACCTGTCGGTTCACTATTCTCAAGGTACTGTTTAGGTTCCCTCCGTACTTGATTTCGTTGATTTTGGCTGCAACGGGGCCTAGTGATGGCTGAACAGCGTTGATCACAATATTCCGAAAGTTGTCCCATGTCAAATCTGGGCGTACATGTTCGGCTACCAGGGGCACGGCCTTCCCCAGGTGAATTAATAAACCATAGACCTTCCTTACGTCGGTCGGGTATACCAGGCTAATTAGCGGGCTGACCATCTCTAGGTACGTGCGAATATCCTGAGTTTCCGCGTCATACGTCGGTATGGGGAATTTTGGATCCATGATGACGCATGTGCTCTCTATCTCTTTCCTGATTACTGTGTCAAACAACTTCCTTCCCGAATCAAGAACCACCAGCTGCCGCCAATGTTATGCCAGGTTTTTACTGGGGTTTAATTGGTTTTGATCAAGTGGGCTCTTCCTAACTGGAGAAGTTATATTGTTTTACCACAGACACAGAAAGACAATAGAGGATAATTATCACCAGACGTGTATTCATATTCCGTTTATTTGCACAAGAATATCGCATACGTAAAAGCTAGAACAATAATGGTCAAGAACAAAACAATTAAAGTGAACGAACGAGGCTCCACTACGTCTGACTCGCAAGACTGGATTATTCTATGCTATATCTAAGTAAGTATTAGGGACCGCTTTCTAACTGAAAGATTACACTTGTCCTGTATTTATTTCAGAGTTAAGATCGAGTAGCACTCCTTTCAATCGAGGATTTACACTTGTGCTTAGAAAGGTTATATAGTAATTATATGTGAACTTGAGGTATTTACCTGCGTAGAGTTATTCTGGAATTTGGGAGCTATAGTTATAAACGTAATTATTTTCCTGAGGTTAAATCACTGTGGTGCTTACGCATAAGTTAACTTGAATTTATTTGTTATTAATTTTAGCAGAATTATTATCAGTACTGCCCTAATTTCTTTGAGTTTCACTAGAGCTTCCTTTCTCTCGCTTTTATATACGTGCGTAGTATCCGATGTTTCCAGAATACCTTTTATCATATACGCAGTAGATATATATTAATTACTTTCACTTTCGATCTTTATATACTTTCTCTCTGACAACACGCCAAGTATAATTTCTTTTCACAGTTAGATCTTCTATAACTTTTACGGTATAATAACTTCACTTTTGATGTGTAGAATAATTAATCCAATGGGTGTAGAATTAGTAATCCAATCTGGGGTAGATCCGCTGGCCGTGGGGTTGTCCTGACGCCACTGGGTTCCCACAGTGTAACTCGAGCACTTTGGTTTGGGACCTTAAATAACTAAATTGCCTAGCCCAAGCCGTGACAAAATAGCATCGAGCGAACGCAGGAGTGAACTCCTGTCTACTCTGGTCTTTATAAGTACTTTGATGAATTTCTTGTGGTTTGGTCTATCCTGGATAAAGCTAATTAGTACCTGACTGTCCGCTTATATCCACAATAGCGCCGGGGTTGAGGTAGGCCGAGAATATTAGATTACTTCACCCAGAAGGCTCTAATAAACCAGCTTGTTGATACCCACTAAAAATAATTAGTATAATGGGTGACTATTGTGTCTACGCCTTTGCGATCAACTGAACCAATTCTTCAACTGTGTCCTCAACTTTCGAATCTGTCCTTTTACCCGGGGTGTCAAGAACAGCTCTAGATTGAGATGTCGATCCTAAAATCTTCCGTCATAGTCATACCGTTTCTCAGGGCCTCGGGGGTGATATTGTTGAGCATCAGAAAGGCACCTAGAGGTAGGATGTTGTAGGGTGGTTAGTTCCTTGTGGCTTGGAGAGGGGTGATATACTTTTTTACTTATAGTGCCATTTCTTGATTAATTTCTCTCCTTCGCTTTTCTTCTTCTGTTGGACTTTGGAATTGGTTATGTTGATGGATAAGTTGTTCCCTGGTGTTAGAGGGCGTGTCATCTCGATGGTAGTAACTCGTGTTGTCTGGGGGCGGTTGTGTCCTTTTTAACTCTGGGGTGAGGTGATATAATATGATATTGTCTTCTGATTTGGTCTGGGGCTGTTATGTGTTTTACAGGCTGGAGGTAGATGGAGTGGACAGTGGTTGCAAGTTTGTAGGTTTGGGGTGTTGCAGGAGAAGTGTAATATCGGCGAGAACTGATCACATGTTATCTTCTGCCCTGCACAGGTATATAATTGTTATCCTTGAGTCTTTGAGTCGACGTTTTCTCTGATGCGGGAGAGGTGTGGTAGAGAGAGAAAACGACTTGTGGTGGTGAATGCTTGGGTAACTGTTTCTCTGTTATTGGTAGAGGTGGTGGTGGTGGTGGTGGTGAGCAGCTATAGGTCTTGGTATGTTGGCTGTGGTGGTGAATATGTTTTTCTGTTATTTCAATTATTATTATGATGATTATTATTATTATTATTAATATTATTTATTATTTTTGTTGTACTGTATTTCACTGGTAAATATCTACAATTTACAGATGGCCAATGACAAATGGCTACGGTAAACCCACCCTCAAGTTTCATTAAGATATAATTATAAGATTTTCATAAAGGTGTGAACAATTATAAGTTTTCACGAAGGTGTGAATAATTATTAGTTTGTCATATAGGTGTGAATCTCCATTGATGACCCCAGGTGGGGATGGGGGGGGGGGGGGGGGATGGGACATAAGAACATAAGAAAATGGGAGTCTACAAAAAACCGATCGGCCCACACAAGGCAGATCTCTGTCACACCCAGGATCCACTTACACAGCACACCTAAGACAGCAGGTACAAACATTAGATATTATCGATTTCCAAGAGATGAACAGTACAGGAAAATATGGATAAACTTGTGTCGCCGAGCTGATGTCGTGAATCCAGAGCATGCTATTGTTTGTTCTGTCCACTTTACCAAAGATGACTTAGTTGATGATATGAAAAGTCGTTTACTTGGTATTGAAAGTCCAAAGAACAAGAGACTCCTGAAGAAAGAAGCTGTACCGTCACTCTGTCTTCATAATGGTAATCAATATATATATTGTGTTTAGTGTGTTGTGCAAACAACATACATTACGCAATTTTGAGATTAAGATAGTATCAATCGTAGGCTAGCGACATGGTGAATTTTTCTTATAATTCTAAGCATTTTGTGTTTATTATAGAAAATACCAATACTCTGTGTATTTATGTTATTGTATTTGTATATTACGTATCGTACCCGATAAAGTATAATATCACAATTATGGCTATCTATTGTTAGCTATGCTATACTACACAACTAAGAACATTATTTAGGTGAAACTATGAAAATTATTAAGGTGTGGTAGGTGTACTGTATATTGTAATTGGAGGTATTGTATTATAACTATATATAATTGTTATGAAGTTTATGTTGATTGATTGTATATTAAAACACACGAAACTGGAAATCTGCATAAGGCCGACCGGCCCACAAGAGGCATATCCCGTTCACACCCAACCCATATCTCTCATGTGTCTATCCAGTTTTCACTTGAAATTGTCTACCGTTTCTGAGCTAATCACTGCACTAGGCAATCTATTCCACACTTCTACACCTCTGTTCCCAAACCAGTGCTTACCTAGATATTTTATAAAGCGGAACTTACCCAATTTGAAGCCATTTGAACGGGTTATCTCGCCGTTATTAAGCTTTAATATCTCTCCCTTATTGATACCTTTCATCCACTTAAACACCTATCATATTATAAGAACATAAGAACATAAGAAAATGGGAGTCTGCAGAAAGCCGATTGGCCCAAGCAAGGCAGATCCCTGTCCCACACAACCCCAATTACAAAGCCCAATTATAGGCTCAACACTCTAATACCCTGAGGATCATCTTACCAAAACGGTTAGAGATTAACGCAGGATTACGGGGGTCTGCAGAGAGCTGATTGGCCCAACCCTGCTGATCCCCCTTCACACCCAACCCTTCTCGTCCATATGCTTATCCAATTTTATCTTAAAGCTCCCTATCGTTTTTAATCCCACTATAGCACCTGGTAGTCCATTCCACCCATCTACAACTCTGTTACCAAACCAATATTTGCCTATATCTTTTCTGAAACGAAATTTATCTAATTTGAAACCATTGGTACGAGTTCTTTCGCTATCACTGAGCTTTAGTACATTTGTCATGTTCCCTTTGTTAATCCCACTAACCCACTTGAACACCTCTATCATATCCCCTCTAACTCTGCGTCTCTCTAACGAATGTAAGCCTAATTTCTTCAACCTTTCTTTATACGGAAGATTTCTAATATTATGGATCATTTTTGTCATTCTACGTTGTACTCTCTCCAATGAATCTATGTCCATTCTGTAATAAGGACACCAGAATTGAACAGCATAATCCATATGGGGTCTCACTAATGACAAGTAAAGTTTTAAGATAACATCAGCAGTTCTGTTACTCACACTCCTAGAGATGAACCCGAGAATCCTGTTTGCCTTGTTTCGAACGCTTATACACTGTTGTCTAGGCTTCAAATCATTGCTAACAAACACACCTAGATCTTTCTCACAATTCGAGTTTTCTAATTCCACATTAGCTAGTTTATATTTAACATTTGTATGCATCTTCCCTATCTTTAATACCTTGCATTTGTCAATGTTAAACTTCATCTGCCAATTTACTGACCATTCGTGTAAGGTATCTAGATCCCTTTGGAGGCACTCTATATCTCTATCTGAATCAATTGTTCTCCCCATTTTGGTATCGTCTGCAAATTTACTTATCCTACTAGTTATACCTAAATCTAGGTCATTTATGTATATAACAAACAACAGAGGACCTAATACAGATCCCTGGGGGACACCACTTTTGACTGCTCCCCATTCTGACTTCGTACCATTTATGCTGACTCTCTGCTTCCTACCAATTAGCCATGACCTAATCCATCCCAACAACGCCCCACCTATTCCATGCGCCTCAACCTTTCTCATCAATCTCTCATGGGGGACTCTGTCGAAAGCTTTACTGAAATCTAAATATATTATATCATATGACTTGTCATTATCTACTGCTTCATATACCTCTGAGAAAAAACTAACCAAATTAGTAAGGCAAGAACGTCCCTGAGTGAATCCATGCTGAGAAGAATTTATTAAATTAAATGTATCTAAGTGGTTTCTAATTTTACTAGCAATAATTGACTCTAGTAGCTTTCCTATGATTGATGTAAGACTAATGGGACGGTAATTGGATGCTATTGATTTGTCACCTTTTTTGAAGATCGGAACTACGTTTGCAAGCTTCCAAGCTTCTGGAACTATACCTGTCTCCAATGACTTGTTAAATAAAAATGTTAATGGGTAACTTAACTCATCCCTACATTCTTTTAATACTCTAGCATATACCTCATCAGGACCAGGCGATTTATGAGGTTTCAGTCTGTCAATTTCCTTAAGCACATCATTTCTACTTATAGTAACCGTACTTAACCTATTTTCTATACTATCGCTATATACCTTACGGACTTCTGGAAACTGTGCCAAATTTTCATTAGTGAAAACGGAAAGAAATTGACTATTTAATGTACTGCACATTTCTAAATCATTTTCTGTCATTTCTCCTATCGAAGTTTTAAGGGGACCAATTACATCTCTAACCTTGGATTTATATAGTTGGTAAAAAGCTTTAGGATTATTTTTTGAGTCATTGGCAACCTTGATTTCATAATTTCTTTTTTCTTTCCTAATATCCTTTTTTACCTGTCTTGATAGATTCTGATAGTAAGCAAGTAGGTGAATTTCGCCTTTCCTAATCTTTCTATATATTCCTCTCTTTTGTCCTAGAAGATCTAATAGTCTATTATTCATCCATTTGGGTTGGTTCTGTGTTGATCTAAATTTTCTTTTGGGGATGTATTTATTTTGTGCATTGAATACTGACTTGATAAAATTATCGTATGTATCTACCAAGGTTGACGTCTCTTCCTGACTTAAGATGACAGGTGCCTGAGAAGGGGTACACTCATTTGGACACCTGGATCGACTTAATTTTTTGACCATAGGGTCGGCTAATAGGGCTCTTCTTAACCCACCATAATTGGCTTTTCTAAAGTCAGGTATTAATGTTGTATTCTCTCTGGTATTACCTTTCCATTGTATATTAAAATACACAGAATTGTGGTCACTATTTCCTAGGTGGTCCCCTATCTCTACATTATTTACCATATGTTCATTGTTACTGAAAACTAAATCGAGAATATTATTACCTCTAGTCGGCGTATCTATGAATTGAAATAAAAAACTATCTTGTACTACCTCTATAAACTCCTCAGAATCAGAGTCTCCTATTTGATGCTGCCAATCTATATCTATTATCTGCCCTCTTAATCTACATAGATCTGAGCTGACCTACTTGGTGTATTTGTAATTACAGCTTATGAATTGTGGTCCGTCACACCTGGTCTGAATACACCACTAACAACTGTATGTCTACTGTATGTAACACTAAATTATGTATTATGTATTAGTATTGTAACTACTTTGAAAACACTAAACCCCAAACTGTATATAATTATATTTGTAAATACTATGTAAGAAGAAGAACCACTGTCGGTGGAAATAAACTTTATTATTATTATTATTATTATTATTATTATTATTATTATTATTACTAAGTTAAATGAGGAAGTAGTACGAGGTTAAGATGAAATTGTCTAGCCAGAATGACAGGTCAATTCAGGGGAGTTTTTGTTTGGGGTTGGAGTCCTGCTTTATTTATTGTGTTGTTGTCTGATCCCCCTCCCCACACATAACACACACACTTACACACTCGCACACAAACTTACACATACACACGCACATATACTGTACATACAGTGAGAGAGAGCGCCAACTTACACATACACACGCACATATTTTGTTGTACTATGTGAGTGAGGAAGGCAAAAGCAGAACTGCCTGTAGCGAGTGCCTGCCTCCCACAGAATTGAAAGAGTGACAGGGCCAAAATCAAGGGACGTTTGAGCCAAAATGCCTGGACACACGGAGTTTGAAGCAATTTAAGTCATAGGAAGAGAGAAATACTGATTCTGGGAGAGAGTTCCAGAGCTCAGCAGTTGAATAGAAGAAAGACTGAGAGTAACGTTTCACTGTTGGGTTGGAGAGTTGCACAGAGTAGGGGTGGGATTGCGTTGAAAGACGTGTACCACGTGCCCTACGTAGAGGAGGTGGTATACACTGGGAGAGCTCTGAGGAACACTGATTATTATAGTAGCGATAGAATAGCGAGAGAGATGCAACATTGTGGCGGAGAGAGAGACATTGCAGAGAGTTGGTGAGTGAACGGGAGTCAATGATACGAAAGGCCTTCCTTTCTACTTTGTCTAGGAGTGCGGTGTGAGAGGAACCTCCCCACACATGTGAATAATACTCAATACAAGGACGCACCGTGCCCCTGTACAGAGCAAGAAGCTGTGCAGGGGTAAAGAACCCCTTGAGGCGGTTGAGTACACCCAGCTTCTGGGAGGCTGCCTTAGCAAGACTGGTAATATGGTCCTTCCAAGTGAGAGCAGAAGAAAAAGAGACACCAAGAATAATGAGAGAAGATGAAGGATTGATTTTTGTATTGTTGAAGTATAAGGGAAAGTCCTCTGGGGGTTCCAGACGGGTAGTAAAATGGAGAAATTGGGTTTTGGAAGCATTAAAGGCAACAAGGTTTTCTCTACCCCAATTGGAAATAGTAGTTACATATACATACGCATACAAAGAGAGAGCCACACACAGATAAATCATTGTAAACACCATATGAGGAGGAGCACTTTGTTGACGTTTCGCTGATGGCTTTTTCAGGTCAACTTTTCAAAGTGTATTCAACATTACACACCCAGATACACAGAGAGACAGCCACACACTTAGACTCACACACACATAAAGGTACACACTACACACACACACACACGCACACAAACAAACACATACACAGGGAGAGCCACACACCAATACACAACAGTCACACACAAACACACACACACACACACATACACAGGGAGAGCCACACACCAATACACAACAGTCACACACAAACACACACACGCACACACACATACACAGGGAGAGTCACACACCAATACACAACACACACACACAAACAATTAATTTGCTATATAATTGTCGTTTTTCGCTCCATGGATTTTCACGTCTCTACGATGTCCAAGGTTCAATAATTTAACCCTTGTAACCCTTTCCTTCAGATGGCGACCTTTAAGGAGACAGAGCCTTTTTTTTATTTATTTATTTTTTCTATTAATGCAGTTATTCCAATATTTCTTAGTTCCTTCACTAGACCTCCATCAAACTTAAATAAAACACTCCCAAGACCCTCCTTCAAGATAAAGTTGTAAATTTTTCGATAGAAAAATGTCCCGGCCAAAAGCCGGATCCTCTTAAACTACAGGTTCGCTATCGCTCGCCAGGAAGAAATCGAGTCCTAAATGACACGAAAAGTCAAAGAAATGGGGCGAAAGGTCTTAAAATCGCCAAACTAATGGGCCGAACATCTTATAATCTCATAACAAATGGGGCTTAACACGAGGGAGAAAGGGGCCAGAAAAGCGACCCATCTCCCCTTAATGGTTTTATCTGTTTATTGTTATTCTTGTCGAGTTTTATGTTTCTGTGTTTTACCTTTTTGTTTTTATGTTTTATCGTTTTCTATATTTTTGTTTAATCTTTTTGTTTTTGTTTTATCTATTTTAGTGTATATTAAGCTCTCCTCCCTCCTCTCTCTCTCTCTATCTATCTATCTCAGTACTCCACATCCTGTCTATTAATAAACTATGTAGTATCTCTCACGATCTTTAACCCAGCCACTATTCTTCCTCTATAATATTTCTCACACCCTTGTATTGCATTATTAGTTTATTTCTATTATCTATCTTTATCCCAGCAACACTCCTCCTTCTTCGCTTTACCAATTCTCTATTATTTATTATTTGGCCTCGTCTATTCTTAGTATTCCTTTTTTTCCACTTCAATTCTGATTATTCATTATATTTTATATTATATTCTTATCTATCACTGTATTTCCTCTTCTATTCTTATTATTTGGGGGTGGTCGACTCGAGACAGAGCTATCTCGAGTCGGTCACCCCCATAAAAAAAGGGAAAACTGGGGAAGGTGCCGGAGTATATACATACATACATACACACATTCTTATTATTCAGTATATTATTTCCTCGTTTTATTTTTGTCTGTCTATCTATCTATATGCTCAGGCCCAATCCCCACTTTTCCTATGTTTTATTTTTATTTTCCTCTATTTTTTTTTTTTTTTTTTTCTTGGGGGTGGCCGACTCAAGACAGAGCAAGAACAGGAAAACACAAGACAAAACAATGAACAAACACAGACAAAACACAAAATTCACACACCTCTAGGTCACCCAGGAGAATACCCAGAGACCAGGGTCACCAAGGTCGCTCCAGCACTCCCCTGGCTCCCGACCACCCAGTGAAGCTCCGATCTCGGTAGGCAGACATGCAGCGGAGCCAAAGCCACAAGCCCGCCCACCACACTTCCAGGCGCACCCTTCATATTAATCGTCTCCCCGGGCCAGGCGCCTGATGGACTATTATCTAGTCCAACTTGTGCCCGACCCCTTCCCCCAAATGACCACGTATTCACTCATCTATTCACAAGCATTCTCCATTCATTTCTGTTTATTACCACTTCCTTTGCCTGATCTATAGTCATTCCTCTATCATCCAAACCTTGTCTTACACAGTCTCTTCATCTCAATGGGGGTCTTCCTGCCCTTCTATCTCCCCTTGTATCTGACTCATATATTCTCTTTGTAAGTCTTTCATCTCCCATTCGTTCAACATGACCATACCAGCTCAGCACCCTTCTGTCCACTCTGGCTGTTTTATTTATTTATTTGTTTATTTGTACAGATCCTAGCGGCTTTCCTGGTGGCCTGCGCACATGGACTTATAGGTGCAATATTGGGCCTGCCAGCGGTGACACTATCCAGCCTCACAGACCCGCTCTCCCAGGACCTCTTTTTAAACCCGGGTCAAGTGGCGTTGTTTGGTACGTATGGGTCTCTGTTTCCGTATTGTTGTCTGTTCTCTCGTTTATTTCCTATTTGATATATATAGTGCGTGCGGAGTTACATGGAGGGATAGACAGACTAATGAGGAAGTAAGAAGGAGGTGTGGTGTGGAGGTAGATGTGCTGGAAAGTGTGAAAAGGAACAACTTGAGATGGTTCGGCCATATGGAACGTATGGAAAGCGAGAGAATGACTAAGGGTGTACGAGAGCGAGGTGGAGGGACAGAGAGGGAGAGGTAGACCGAATGAGAGGTGGAAGGATGGAGTGAGGAAGTACATGAACGAAGGCGGTGCTGGTTGGGGGGAGGGGCATCGACTGACTGGGGACAGAGGTGCATGGGGGCGGTTCGTTCGTGGCCACCCCTTCGGGGATCACGGCGTCAGGCAATAGATAGATAGATAGATATATATAGGTCTCTCTTTTCACTTATAATTTTGTTTCTTCTCTGCTTGTGGCTCTCTTTGCCTCTCTCCCAGGACCTCTTTTTAAACCCGACTCAAGTGGCGCTGTTTGGTATGTAAGGGTCTCTGTTGGGAGTCGGTTTCCTTATTTTTGTATAATTTCTCTTATGTTCTCTTGTATTTCATGTTTGATTTCTATAGATCTTCTCTTCTCTGATATGTCTGTCTCCCTCCCTCACTCCCAGGACCACTTCTTGCACCAAACTTATGTGGTAATGTTCGGTAGGTATGGATTATCTAGAAGTTCAGGTATATGTTCCTTTCTTCTTGTCTCTTTTTTTATTGCATGTTTGTGTTTCTAAATGCCTTCTATTCCTTGATATTTTCTTTTCTTTGTTTCTCTCTGCCCATGGTTCTCTCTCCCTCACTCATTGGATCTCATTTTCCAACCAACTCGTGCAGTACTGTTCGGTAGGTCGATCTGGGTTACGGAGAAGTCAACTGGTATATATGTTTCCTGCTTGTCTCGATCATTATTCTTCTCTTCTCTCTTATATTTCCTATTTGTGTTTATCTACTACATATTTATCTCCTCTTCTTTGTTATTATATTTTCTCTGTTCTTTATTCGTGGCTCTCGATCGTTGCTCCTTCACTCATTAGATGTTGTTTTGCAACCGACTCATGTGGCACTGTTTGATAGGTCTGGGGTGTCTGTTGCCTTCTTCTCGTTCCTTTTCTCTCTTTTCTTTTCTTTTTGTATTTCTATGTGTATTTTGTTTTCTTTTCTCTAATATTCTATGTTTTCTGTTTGGTTCTATTCCTGTCTCTCACTCCCTCACTCACTAGTCCTTATCTCTACTCAAGTAGATCAGGGTTACCTAAAATTTCAGGTAAAGTTGCCTACACATGAACCTGGACAAACGCCATGGAAAGCTAGCTGTATTTAATCACCATAACAGGTTGATGCATGGTATGAATAAAAATAAATTGTATTACTTACTTCACACATTGGTATTACATTAGGGTAAGTTCATTAGCTTATACCTTCAAACTACATTTTGTTCATGGCCACCTCCGGGACTGAAACATCTAGCAATAGATATGTAGACTATGTTTATTATGATAATTTAAATACTTAATGAAATTACATGTCTAGAATACATTCTGTTGCAATACTGATAATATTTTTTGTGCACAGGCAGCTTGGTGCATCTGGGGGCCATTGCCGGCTCCATAGCGGGTGGTTTTGCCAATACCTCTCTGGGTCAACGAGTCACTCTTCTTCTGGCTATACCAAGTTCCTTCATCCTGTGGCTTGGCATGTGCTTCACCCCTTCAGTATGGCTTCTTCAGTTCCTCCGTGTGCTGCAGGGGGTCACCGTGGGTATGGTGGGAACTGCCTCGGCGAACTACGTCGTGGAGGTGACCCACTGTAATCTACGGGGCCGCCTCAATGGAATGACGGACATGGGGCGACAGATAGGGATCCTCTTCGTCTATGCTGTGGGGAGTTTAAATCTGACATGGCGGGAAGTGATGATTGTGTGTGGCGTTTTCACAACTATTCCAACCTTCATAGGACTTCTCTTCTTGCCCAATTCCCCGCGTTGGCTGGTAACGCGAGGCCGCCAGGACGAAGCTCACAAAACTCTAGTGTTCTTCAGGGGTTCACACTACAACTCAGAGGCTGAGCTTAAGTCCATCGTTCAGCAGTACCAGCAAGGCAGCGGTACTAAAGGGAACACAATGGATCAACTACGGGAGATGTTGGAACCTTCTGTCTGGCAACGTATGGTTTTCCTGACCTTTCTCATGGTTGTGGTTCACTTCACTGGCAACATTCCCATTGCCACCTACATAGTGCCCATCTTCCAGGCGGCCAATACAGACCTAGACTCTAACACCAGTGCAATTCTAGTGGGTTGTTTAAGGGTCTTGGGCACTATAGCTTTCATGACAACAGTTGACCATTTAGGTCGACGAAAGTTGACTATTATACCCTGTCTTGTCTGTGCTTTTACTCTTATAGCTCTTGGAGTGTATTTCCTACTACAGAACCTTGGGCAAGACGTAAGTGATATTGAGTGGTTACCATTGACTGCACTTCTAATATATTCAGCATTTGTGACTTCTGCTCAGGCAGCAACCAGCCTCCTTCGACCAGAACTGCTGCCAACTTCCATAAGAGCAATGGGATCTGCCATCCTCTACATTTTCTTTTTCCTTGCATTGTTCGCAGCCACCCAGACGTTCCCCATGATGATAGAGGTGATCGGTGAACATGGAGCCTTCTGGACGTTCAGTTGTTGCTGCGTCTTGATGGCAGTGGTGGTGGCTGTGGTCCTGCCGGAGACGAAGGGCCTCTCACTCGAACAGATTGATGATTTGTATAGATATGGAAAGTCACATGATCCAGAGGGAAAATAATGAGCGACTTACCAACTTATCGTAAATATTTGTGTGACATGTGGGCACAAAATCTCCATGAACCACATACCTAAGAAGCTGGCCAAAGCAGCAACACCCCAAAACAGCCACGGTCAGAATGGCCACAACCAAAATGTCCTAGCTATATCTCCCAAACATCAGTAAAATAATTGCACTTAGAAATATGTGTGCACTGTGTATTGTAAACAGTATGTAATACTGTACATAGTAATTGTTCTGCTCAATATATTTTCAATACAATTTTTAAACGTATTTCATATTGCTGCATTGCAATATTATAACTGAATAATTTACATATGCATTCAAATAAATAATTCTACTATGTGTTGGCGACCAGTTTTCATACAGGCTGTCTTCTATAAAGCCCCGTCCACACGATCGAGCACTGCCCGTCGGGCACAAGGAAAATGTTCGATATGGGGCAAATTCAGCGGGCAAACCAGGGATATGCCAGTGCACGCAGTTGAGCGAAATCACCAGGCACTGTCCGGCAGTTTGCCGGCGGTCATTTGGTCAGTTAGGCCCTCCAGGAAAGCCAAGTCGAACTGCCCGGCAGTTTGCCGGGGGGAATGGGGATAAAGTGGCCCGTGGAAGGAGGGAAATAAATGTGTAGCTTGATCTTTAACCCATTCAATACCGGTAACATCCATTTTATTATATTCTGGCAATTATAATAAGTCTTTACATGGCTTAGGAAGGACGTCTACCCATTAAAAGGCTACAGACGATCTTAATTAATCCCTTTAGCTATCATATATCCTTTTAATCTTAATGCAATTGTCTAAATGTAGCTCAAAACAAATACAAAAATACTTCGCCGGTACAGAAGGGGTTAATAAATATATATATATATTTTATCCTTCTATTATACGGGTATCAATCAGGAAAATTTAGCGGAAGGTAAACAGGATGTAATGTGTGCAATCACTTATTAAATGTCACTGATGGTATGACTTTAATGTTAGCTTAAGAATAAAGTATGGGGAGCGTCCCCATTTATATTGATAAGTTATTATTAACAATATTATGAATATTTGATTAAGATTATTCCTATAAGTATGATGAAATATATTTATCTTAAAACAAACGTTGGAATCGCAACGACGAGACGATTCCAAATATACCATAATCTTGAATAGTCAAAATCAGACCAAAATCATCGATTTTCCTGGGCTTAATTAAACCCAGTCATTTGTGAACATTTGTTTCGATTATGGGAGAATGGCTGGTCGAAAATGAAATCTACGACCATGTATGGAAGCTGTCGGTCGAGAGAAATCGAATGGCACCAGGTAGAATTCCCTAGGACTTATAGTTTGGGCTACAGAGGACTTTTTAAAAGTCCAAAAACTGGTCATTTGGGCCGTTCTGGGAGGCCAAGTCAAATTCGAAATTCTAAACTAATGGTCCTATTGGGCCTAAAAATTGGTCGAAATAAAAAAAAACATATACCGTTGGAATCGCAATGACGAGACGAATCCACATATTATCTTGCCATGAGCCGTGTTAATTTTTCTACTACACAGTTTTCACGGTGTTTTGTGTCGGCCATGGTTGACTTGTGGAATAAGTTGCCAAATGAGCTAGTCAATTCAGCTAATATCTCCATTTTTAAGTCTAGAGTTAATGCTTTTTTGCAGCATTAATTCTAATTTTTAAACTTATTTTATTCTATTTTATTATATTATATTTATGCTTGATATCCTCCACTGCATAATATGTTATCTGTGTTTAATATGTGTATATGTACAGTACAGTATACAGTATATGTTTTTATTTTTTCCTAAGTTGCCATAGTCTCTCTCCAGTGCCTCCGGGTGTTTTGTGTGGATTGATCTTGATGGTGTTTCTGCACCCTGGTTGGAGACTTCGGCATCTCATATAATAATAATAATAATAATAATATTCCCATGAAAACTCGAAATTCGAAAGTGCAATTTTTTTCCTGGGCTTAATATTAAACGCAGGGATTTGGACCAACATATTTTCGATTCTGGGCGAATGGCTGGTCCAAAATGCAATCTACGACAATGTATAGAAGCTGCTCGTCGAGAAAAATCAAATGGCACCAAGTAGAATTCCCTAGGACTTATAGTTGGGACTTTTAAAGTCCAAAAACTGGTCATTTGGGCCCTTCTGGGAGGCCAAGTCAAATACGAAATCCTAAACTAATTGTCCGATTTCAATTATGTTTGCGCCATTCGATTCAGCGTGTCAAAGTGAACATGTGGTTAAAATTTGAACAAAATCCATACATAGATAACTCGTCTATGGAGTTTTTAAACTTTAAAATAGGCCTATTGGCCAAATATTGGTCAAAATTAAAAAATGCATATACCGTTGGAATCGCAATGACGAGACGATTTCAAATATACCATCCGCAATTGCATTATTTAATTAATTTTATGTAAACTTAGGTTGGATCGTCTCACTATAAATCTCACCTGCAAGCACTCTTGATTGAGTACTTCGTATATTGCTCGACAAGTTTCAGGAATAATGCGAGACAAACTATGCTTGGATAATCTTATAGTGTACTGCAAATGAGTGTAGCTGCATCCATTTGAAACAAACATGAGGTGTTGCCTCCAGTCGAGCTTCTGCCGATATACACTCCCTCATATTGTCATCTGCTTGGATATATAGGTTATATAACTGTCCTGTGATTATTGTTGTTAGGGACCATGGTGATCATACCGGACCCACTGACCCAGCCCTGCCGAGCTCCTACTCTGACCACTGGCAGACTTTGACTGGCCAATCACTGCCCGGCTGCCGTGTGGACAACACCGCAAGCGTGTTTAACAGACTTTGCCCAGTGAAGGGGCACAGCCCGCCGGACACTGGTCGATCGTGTAGACGGGGCTTTACGAATGCCCGAACTTTGCACAACAAATGGTCGTCTCAATTCAGTTACGTATAGTGCAATTCTAAAATCACAATAAACTTATGTTAAAATTATCATCCTCGCAAATCATATAATTTCGTAATGCCAGATATACGGGAAAAAATCACTTGATGAATGTCATGGAAACCAACAGAACAGTAATAACAGAGAGGAGGGAGGAGAGCTTAATATACACTAAAATAGATAACACAAAAACACAAAAAGATTAAAAAAAAATATAGAAAACGATAAAACATAACAGAAAAAGGTAAAACACAGAAACATAAAACTCGACAAGAATAACAATAAACAGATAAAACCATTAAGGGGAGATGGGTCGCTTTTCTGGCCCCTTTCTCCCTCGTGTTAAGCCCCATTTGTTATGAGATTATAAGACGTTCGGCCCATTAGTTTGGCGATTTTAAGACCTTTCGCCCCATTTCTTTGACTTTTTGTGTCATTTAGGTCTCGATCTCTTCCTGGTGAGCGATAGCGAACCTGTAGTTTAAGAGGATCCGGCCTTTGGCCGGGAAATTTTTCTATCGAAAAATGTACAATTTTATCTTGAAGGAGGGTCTTGGGAGTGTTTTATTTAAGTTTTATGGAGGTCTAGTGAAGGAACTAAGAAATATTGGAATAACTGCATTAATAGAAAAAATAAATAAATAAAAAAAAGGCTCTGTCTCCTTAAAGGTCGCCATCTGAAGGAAAGGGTTACAAGGGTTAAATTATTGAACCTTGGACATCGTAGAGACGTGAAAATCCATGGAGCGAAAAACGACAATTATATAGCAAATTAATTGTTTGTGTGTGTGTGTTGTGTATTGGTGTGTGACTCTCCTGTGTATGTGTGTGTGCGTGTGACTGTTGTGTATTGGTGTGTAGCTCTCCCTGTGTATGTGTGTGTGTGTGTTTGTGTGTGACTGTTGTGTATTGGTGTGTGTCTCTCCCTGTGTATGTGTTTGTTTGTGTGTGTGTGTGTAGTGTGTACCTTTATGTGTGTGTGAGTCTAAGTGTGTGGCTGTCTCTCTGTGTATCTGGGTGTGTAATGTTGAATACACTTTGAAAAGTTGACCTGAAGAAGCCATCAGCGAAACGTCAACAAAGTGCTCCCTCCTCATATGGTGTTTACAATGATTTATCTGTGTGTGGCTCTCTCTTTGTATGCGTATGTATATGTAACTACTATTTCCAATTGGGGTAGAGAAAACCTTGTTGCCTTTAATGCTTCCAACCCAATTTCTCCATTTTACTACCCGTCTGGAACCCCCAGAGGACTTTCCCTTATACTTCAACAATACAAAAATCAATCCTTCATCTTCTCTCATTATTCTTGGTGTCTCTTTTTTTTCTGCTCTCACTTGGAAGGACCATATTACCAGTCTTGCTAAGGCAGCCTCCCAGAAGCTGGGTGTACTCAACCGCCTCAAGGGGTTCTTTACCCCTGCACAGCTTCTTGCTCTGTACAGGGGCACGGTGCGTCCTTGTATTGAGTATTATTCACATGTGTGGGGAGGTTCCTCTCACACCGCACTCCTAAACAAAGTAGAAAGGAAGCCTTTCGTATCATTGACTCCCGTTCACTCACCAACTCTCTGCAATCTCTCTCTCCGCCACAATGTTGCATCTCTCTTGCTATTCTATCGCTACTATAATAATCAGTGTTCCTCAGAGCTCTCCCAGTGTATACCACCTCCTCTACGTAGGGCACGTGGTACACGTCTTTCAACGCAATCCC